>JBAMJV010008457.1:0-170617 GCA_037951105.1 Echinarachnius parma
CATTTCATACTATAGACACGCGGCAAATTTGAACTTCACGACTACTAAGGCTCGAATGCACAGAACAATACAAACATTCTTTATTTCTATATCCCTCTGGAATAGTTTACCCACTGAAATTAAAACTTCTAATTTCTTGAATATTTTTAAACAGAAAATGAAACAATATTCAATAATTCATTCAATAACCTTGCCGTATAGTCTGAAATTGTAATGGATGTTATCTTGCTATTTAATATGCATTGTATTTATATATTTGTAATTTAATTGTTGAAATACTAATATGACTTGTGCATCAATCATTTCGTTTTTTTTTATAATTATGAATAAACCCTATAAGAAACTTTTCAAAATCCGGTGTATATAAAATGCAGTATTTTAATAGTTGATATTCTTTAATGTATAATTATGTTTTACGTAACATTTGTTATTTTTAGACATTTTTAGACATGTTCTACATGTAGATATTTATGTATACTTGTATTATTAATTTCAAATGTTTTTGTAACGACCTGTATAATTCGGTTACAGTCCGTTATTCCGAAGGTTCGTTATTCCGAAGGTTCAGATATTCCGAAGGTTCGTTATTCCGAAGGTTCGTTATTCCGAAGGTTCGTTATTCCGAAGGTTCCAAGTTATTCCGAGGGTTCGTTATTCCGAAGGTTCGCTATTCCTAAAACGAAATCGGGTTCGTTATTCCGAAGGTTTTATCCGAAAAAAAAATCGGGTTCGTTATTCCGAAGGTTCGTTATTCCGAAGGTTCATTAGTCCGAAAATAAAATAGGGTTCGCTAATCCGAAAATTAAATCGGGTTTGTTATAATACTAATTTGTGTTTTGTATATCTAATTTACAGCCTGTAAGCATACCCCTCCCCTTTCCCTCCCTTGGCCAGACCAATCAAACATTTAAATTTATTTTATCTCTTTATATGAAATTATAGCATTATAACAAACCCAAATTCATTTTCGGATTAACAAACCCGATTTCATTTTAGGAATAGCGAACCTTCGGAATAACGAACCCGATTTTATTTTCGGACTAACGAACTTTCGGCATAACGAACCTGATTTCATTTTAGGAATAGCGAACCTTCGGAATAACGAACCCTCGGAATAACAAACCCTCGGAATAACGGACCTTCGGAATAACGAACCTTCGAAATAACGAACCCGATTTTATTTTCGGACTAACGAACCTGATTTCATTTTAGGAATAGCGAACCTTCGGAATAACGAACCCTCGGAATAACGAACCTTCGAAATAACGAACCTTCGGAATAATGCAACAAATGTTCGGACTAACGAACCCTATTTCATTTAAAGGTTTAACGAACCCTCAGGTATACGAAATTTGCGTGTTCAGAATAACGAACCTTCGGAATAAAGAAGCGCACCCTATAATTCATGTTTATTTTATGTTTGTATGTTTGTTGGTAAAATATATTGAAAAAAAAAATAAATAATAATATACAATTTTTAATTCCTGAATGAAACTGTTGGGGGAGGGGGGGGGGGGGGGCAGCATTTTTGTATTATTAAAAAAAAATATATATATATAATATAATTTTTAATTCATGAATAAAACTGTTGGGGGGGGGGGGTGGGGCAGCGTTTTTACTCTCATATAGTCGGATATATTTATATAATATATGGATATTTCAGCTGTTTCTGAACCGATTTTCATCAAACAAATTTTATTCTGTCATTACAATTGTGCGCTTTTTTCAGCGTCGTCAACAATTGGCTACGGGCATGTCAATACCTCACAAAAAAAAAAACAACACATTAACACATCTTGAAGATTTCAGCAAACTTTAGGCAAAGATTTCTGTATAATTGGTCAAAAGTTTTTCCGAGGATCACTATTTTTACTGGATGGTGGATCTAGATCTGTTTGCTCACTGAGACTCATTTTTTTCAAATTATTTTGCAAAGAACATTACTAGAATGTGATGATTTTGTTTTTGTTAAAGGGGTAGTTTAGTTTTGGTAGAGCGGGCGCTGCACTCTTGTGTTTTAATGGCTCTTTTTGAATGATAACAGGCTTTTTACTTAGTTGTTTGTAATTTTGTATACCTTTCGAGCATGGTGGAGTAATAACTATTAGTTTGTAATGTTACTGTCCAGGTTTGGTTACTAAAGTTCAGCCTTCAAATCGAACAAGGAATTCATAATGTGTACACTTATTTTTTCTTCTTCAAAGAACTAAGTTTACAAGTGTACGTACCGTACGAACATCTGAAAGTTCATGTTCATTTACAAAAACTAAAATCCGACTGTCCGTCCCCGGCTGTCCGTCCAGCATGCACGCATCATACTAGTCCAAAAAATCAGCCAATGTTACGAGGGTTCTTTGACGATTTTTTTTTCTTACCCGTTCTCTTGATTCCATAACGAGATGGATTTTTCTGTCTAGCATTACACTACAAGCATGCAGAAAGTGTATGTTGAATCACCCGTGAAATCACGATAGTAATCACATCGCATCATGCGCTGATCGTACCATATTTTCATGACCATGATAAACGCTTGAATTTTTTTTAAAATTCTGGAACCAATTTTTAATGTATTATTATTTTAATTTATACACTAAATATTATTTGTATCTTAAGTCAGATTTATCTAATTCATTTTGAGTCAAATAAAGGATGTACAATTTTTATTATCGTTTTACTAAAGACAAATCTCTACAATTGTTGCCGATTTATTTATCTTGTGTGATGTGGGCCTGGGAGGTCGTAAATCTGAGTAACGTACGAACATTCGAAATACATTTATTCACCTGTAAGATGAAAAAGCAACACCTATGATTCGATTCAGGGTAAGATATTTATTTAAATGGCGTTTGAATTAATTTGGTTACACGTGAAGTAGATATTAATGTGTATATTTGCATAAAACACAAAATATGCTCCGTTGCGCGGAGTTGGGCAGCGAGGGCCGAGGCTACAGCGCACCCGATCGTCGCCTAACGTTCTGGCTGGAGCTAAGATGGGCGTGCCGCTGAGAAGTTCAACTAGTCTGCCGCACTGCGTGCTCTTGCATTGCCATTGCATGCCATTGCCATTGCCATTGACAACATTGTTGGCATTTGATTTGGACATGGATGATTTGCCAATTCGAAATGCAATGCAACTTTGTCATGACTGATTATCTTTGAATTTGTACTTGAGCTTGATGCATGTCATGGTCGGACATTAAATATTGATTGAAGAATGAATGATCAATGAATTGAATGCATGAACGATGAAACTATTTTTAATTTTAATTTAACAAGCAAAGTCCAAAGAATTAGTTTACTAACGATTCTAACTCAGGTGAGCGCTACGCTACAGCGTAGTGCTCAGGGTCGGGCTCATAGTGCCCCCGATTTTTTGCGGTAATGTGCACAATAAGTGTGCTTAAAATTATAGATATGATACGGTACTTACCACCGTGTAGATGATACATATGTTATGCAACTATGGGGTGGATCAGAATGATGATTTTTCGCTCAATTCCGCATCAAAATGAGTGATTTATGCACATCATAGACTTCTCTCCGTGCCGTACCGCGACTCCGAAAAGATTGTGAACGAAAGATGATCGCTTTGCGCATGCGCTATAACTATGAATGAATATATATCGCAGGCGCCCTTCGATCATCTTTCGTTCACAATCTTTTCGGAGTCGCGGTACGGCACGGAGATAAGTCTATGATGTGCATAAATCACTCATTTTGATGCGGAATGGAGCGAAAAATCATCATTCTGATCCACCCCATAGTTGCATAACATATGTATCATCTACACGGTGGTATGTACCGTATCATATCTATAATTTTAAGCACACTTATTGTGCACATTACCGCAAAAAATCGGGGGCACTATGAGCCCGACCCTGAGCGCTACGCTGTAGCGTAGCGCTCACCTGAGTTATAACGATTCATGTGATTTTGAAATTTGATTTGTTCATAGACATAGTATAGTTGATTCCATGTCAAAGGGCTTGCATTAATGCTGTAACTGACCTTGATGATCGGATTGGTTGATCGGATCGGCAAAATTTTATCGATGATAAAATTAGAAATCGGATCGGATCGGATCAAAAAAAAAAAAAAAAAAAAAAAAAAAGTTTTTTTTCTTTGGAAAATGATCCCAAAAAACATATTTTGGGAAAATCAATGAATACCAAAGCAACATATATCCATATGAATAAGCCCAAGGTAATCTCGTATGGGTATGCTTTCAAGTTTCATTTCAAACTGATCAGATTACCTCTCCTTTTACAAAATTACTCGCGGCGATTCTGAACATGTGCTGAAAGGTTACGCCAAATTAATCACATGGGACTGACTCCTGAGCTTAGAATCGCCGCGAGTAATTTTGTAAAAGGAGAGGTAATCAGTTTGAAATGAAAGCATACCCATACAAGATTACCTTGGGCTTATTCATATGGATATGTTGCTTTGGTATTTATTTTTTTTCCCAAAATATGTTTTTTTGGATCTTTTCCAAAGAAAAAAAAAGATTACCGGTATACTATTATTATTTTTTTTTTTTGCCGATCCGATCTTCCGATTTTTTCTGCATGATCGGAAATCGGCAAAAACGGTCCGATCATGTATGATCGGATCGTGATCGGCATGCCGATCCGATGATCGGTTACAGCGTTACCTGCAAGTCAAGAGGCTCACGCTGCTGCGTGAGCCCCTTGCTCCATTGTAGTCATTTCCAACATGAAATGAAGGCAGTGGGCAAATAATGTAAATTTGTACTTCAACGGGTGCATTATTATACCCCATTTTAAAGTCATACCTATAAAGTGTCCAAATCCACGAAAATTACTTAGGAGCTTCCTCGTTTCTCTTCTACCGTGTTGTTTAGCAATATGGGCAATTCCATGATTAGGTGGACATGACCCCAAAATTTCAAAGTGTCTTTTTCTTACATTTTTTGGTTGTATATGATTCAAGACACATCAAAATTACTGGAAAGGTTATTTATTTTGCTTTGACTGTGGTAAAAGTGGGTTAAAATATCGAATTTATATTGGTTATATTTTCCTGTTTTATTTCTAATGTAAGTTAAGAAAAAGTTGATTAAGCCATTATGAGCATGAAAATACACAAGACCTTACAAACTTATCATATTTATTTAGTGAGTACAATGCTCTATAGATTTATCATGCAAAATTAAGAATCTGAGTTGTTAAATGCCAACAGTGAGTGAAATTAAAAACCATTGGTATGCCATGTAACGTTACTAACCAAAACATGGATTTATTTTTCTATAGAGAGAATGCAATGCCTTATAATATTCCTACTTCAAATTTTTCTCTTTCAGGCAATGCTCTATCAAAATTAAGGAACAAATTTTACAAATATTATATGATGTATTAATTATAAGCAGTCAAAATCTGTAACGTTACTAACCATGTAACGTTACTAACCAGTCTATGATACAGAGTGTAACGTTACTAACCATAACAACAGTGAAAGAGACACTTATAAGCTGGCCCTAATCAAAAGTGAGGGAAAGGATATGTAAAGTAAGACAAAAGAGGCCACTTTAGAACAATGGATGATCAATTTTTTAAAAGTAATGTGAGTTATTCAACCATGTGCAGCATCCCATGTGTGCAGCATCTCATATCTATGCTAGATGCAAGAACATGTGCAGTATCTGATGTTCAGCGCGAGCAGTATTTTAGTGTAAACTCCTCATAAATCTTTCTCCTGGAAAGTAGTCATTGGAAAATATAGTTGACTCTACTTTGACGAGCAGCGACCTGTCTTTGGTAAGTTGAATTATTGTAGTAATTATAATCTTAATTATCATTTATACCCTATATCAAGGTATTTTGTTGTACTGAATGTATACACTGTGTACAGTTTACACTGATTAATGATGATATATATTGTATTTACAGTGAAAACTAATATATTGATATAAAACAAATATATTGTAATGGATTACATAAACTTACAAGTGTATATTTAATGTAATTACACTGTCCAGAGATGTTTATGTTTGTGTGTTTTTAGGGGTGCATTATGATAAGCCATGTCGGTTGCCATAGAAACTTGTATGTAAAAAAAACATCTTTAGTGATGAAGCACTTGCAAAAAGTAGTATTTTAATTTAGTGAAAACTTCTAAGGGATACAACAAGAATCTTAAAACCAATTTTGTGACTGAAATATTTTTACAGGTATACTATATTTGTAACAATTGTTTTATCTCATTTGTTTGTGTCATGTGGGAACTTTCCAACACTCATTCAAGTATTCTACTCTGCAATATGATGCAGAAAATGTTCATCTTAATTAATTACTACTTGCCTATCTTTTAGTTCATGAATACATTATATTTTGTTTTTATTTATTTTCTATCTGTAGGTCATGAAGCAAAATCAATAGTGAACTTGAAGAGGACTGGCAAGTATGAGGAGTACAAAGATAAGAAAGCAGTTACCATGAAGAGGAGCTGGGAGGAGAAAAAGATGCAAGAACATTCCCTACCAAAATGTGTGCAAAAACAGCTCCAAATCAAGAAGAAACTAGCTACAAACAAACATCTCTTTTTAGAATTCTATCTCTCCAATGAGTTTTGTATTAAAACACACATAATTATTTTATTTACACAAAGCTACATGTATTTGAATTTGATACTATGAACAAAGTACTATTTAAAGTTTTTGTAAGAATCCGAATGTAACATTAATTGGATTATTGAACAAGTCAACAAATGACCATTTGGATTGATAGATCTCTACTCAATATTTGCCTGCTAAAATACTACAAATATTGAATCTAAATGCTTGCAAATAAACAGTTAACTGGTATTACAAATTATGCATTATTAACCTACCACTTAATGAACTTTGGTGAACTATGGAATGTATCGGATAAGATATGTTTTCAAACAGTTTTCATGTTTCAAGTTATGAGTTAAGAGTTTCTAGTTAAAGAATTTAAAAGTTAAGAGTAATATGGATAGTTATGTTGATTTACTTGTAATTCCTAAGTATTACTTGTGATTTTGAGGCGAAGGGAGGGTAAAAAAAAAACGATTTTTGGTAACTTTTACCTTTGCACGGACAAAGTGTAACGTTACTAACCGTAACGTTAATAACCATGATTTTGGAGCCTAATGAAAAAAATATGAGTCAAGATGCTTTAATTATTGGCTGAAACATGTGCCAACTAACTAGAAGTAAAATGAATATATGGCACATGTTGAAATTATCTTAGGTTTTAGAAGACTTCTTATTTGAAAACATTGATTTTTTTCCCATGTCCTTTTTTTGTAACGTTACTAACCGACAATAAAAGTTGCCATGGCGACGCGAATATTATTTCAATTGTGTTCTTATTTTTTTTGTATTATAGACCTAGGGTGGGTAAACATGTTGTAACATGATTGTGACTTGAAATGAATAGATGGTGGTGTTATAGTAGAATATGTTATGAAAATATGCTCTAAATGTAACGTTACTAACCGTGGAATTGCCCTTATGGTAAAAGAAGAATAAAATAGGGTTTGATTTTTTCAAATGTCCCTTTAGTATGAAGATAATTATCATATAAATCTTTTATTTCAATCACGTTGATTAACGCTTATTGGCTACGACCCGACGCTACCGGTATTAAAAAAAGGAATTTAGTAACACATACGATGTCATGTGTAACATACAAAGTATTTTACAAATGATAGAACAGGTACATATAGCGCCGCTACTATTTATTAATATTAAAATTGAAAATAACGATAGATTCATTGATAATTAAAGTAGGGTGAGTTCAAGCAAATCATTGGCATCAGGACTCGGGAGCATCGGAACAGGTGCTAGCCGCTAGGGCTAGGCAGTAGGCTGCAAGCACATTTATGTAAATGATCATACTAAAGTTATATGCCGGCACATATTATAAGTTGAACATGCAGACTATAATTATGTGAAATTACGAATCTACCGTCAACAACTTTTAACTGTCCCTCTTGCTAATACTCAAACTTCCAGTAATCGGCCCTCAAAATCAGCTCCCACACTTTGGAATGCACTACCACTTGAAATTCGACAAATACCCTCAAGTAACTCATTTAAGCAAGCTCTGAAGACAATTCTATTTGCAATTTATTGTTTGCCTTTATATTGATTTTATTTATATTTGTAAATATGTGTAAATATGTTACTATGTAAAGCACATATAGGGAATGCATTGTGCATTATAATGCGCTATACAAATTGAATTTATTATTATTGCCGGTAGACTGGTAGTCATCAAACTCAAAGCTAGAAAATAACAAAGTAACCTCTTTTCCCCTGTAAATTTGAATTTGAATAATTACTTTTTTTTTGCCCAGAACCAGCATTGTATACTATGGCCCAGCGAAAAAATTAATATTTTTATTTCGGGGGCTCCATTTTCGGGGGCTCCATTTTCGGGGGCTACTTTTCCAACTTTCGGGGGCTACAAATTTCCGGGCTCTTTTTCGAATTTCAGGGGCTACCAATAAGCTATAATGCTGTATGTGATCATTTTATAAGCATTTTATCACAATCCAAACAGAATTTCTTTTTTTTCGGGGGCGAATTTGGGCATTTCGGGGGCGAATTCGCCCGCCGCCCCCGTGTATTTTTTTCGCTGCTATGGCCCTAAACAAAATTACAAAAGTATACAAGTTTCTGTCCTTTGATCATGGATTGTAAATACTAGGGGAGAAGTATACAGTAACCCATGCTTTGGTAGACCAGTTGGGTAATTTTATCAAGCTTCCAAATTTATCTAACTTCTTTCTGTACTGTCCTGTTTGGGCAAGTCAAATCATAAATGTTTACATTTTGCTTACCCCAATATAAAATTTACTTGCCCTCTAAACTTCCAGGTGAGATTAACACCGATCGAACAAGCAAACTTGACAATTTATGACATTTTACTTGCCCGACATACATTTGTACTTGCCCTGGGCATTGGGCAAGTGCTAGTGTCGAGCCCTGCGTGTATGTAACATCAAGCATTGATGAGATTTCAGTTGCCTTACAATGTAACTTGCTTTAAGAAAAAAAAATGGTGGCCCTGCCCCTGGGTCAATGGGCCAGTGATAACATTCAGCCATGCATTTATATACACAAAAACAACAACAACAAAGTAACTTTATCACATGTGCAGGAATTTTTTCTTGGACACATAAACATGAAAATTATGTTAACTGCACATTTATCTTTCAGAGCAGTCTGCTAAAAATACTTGTACCAGCAAGTTAAAACTCCTGTGTCCAGAGAAATTACTTTGGGAACCAGTACATGTATAGTTGTAAGTAAGGAATGTGCTGGTAGGATAGTTGAGCTGAATGGTTCCTTGTAGACTAGGTACGCAAACAAATTGCACCATTTACATTTACTTGCATAAGTTGGATCATTGTACTTGGAGACCCTCTTTTGGATGAGTGCCATTTTTTGAGAAGTCGGCGTGCGTTTATTGCCAAGGGTCTACAAGGACTTTTTAAAACAAGAAAAGTTCCTTCCTAACTTTGGATCAAGCCAAATGTAAGTTTACAGTCGGATAATTTAAATTGATAAAACTTGTGTAATTGTATTTAATTAATTAGTTGTTGTGTTTTTATTTTTAAGTGGCCATGAAGTACATCATTTTGGAGGTGTACTTTTTAGATTGCCATTGTTAATCTAGAACCTTTTAAAGCAAGAAAAGTTCCTTCCTAACTTTAGATCAAGCCAAATGTACAGTAAGTTTACAGTCGGATAATTCAAAGTAATCAAACTTGTATTAATGAATTTTTTTTTTTCCATTTTTTAAATTTTTAAGTGGACATGATTTTGCCTAGCTCATTGCATACATTGTAAACCTCTTAGATTTGTGAATTCCAGCCCTAGAGTTTTTGAGAGAACATGTGCACATGTAACTTTAGTAATTTGTTATTTGATTTTGTTGTTTTATTGTATGTTCAGAAATCAGAGTGCTCTAAAGCAGTTCTTCCATTTTGCATAGAAGGTGCCAGCTGAGCTCTTTTTGTTTCAATCTAATAAAGTATACTTTCCGAAGTTCTAATTAAAACCACATTAATACTAAATAATAGCAATATTGCCTTGAGGTTAAGAAATACCCGCTTCATGGTATTACCATTTTACTCTCAGACTACATTGTTTGGGGAAGCCCATTTCCCTTGTAGACCAGGAATCAAATACATGATCAGGAAATTATACATTTTGCGGTTATGAGATTCCGGATATTCATGCTTGTAGTTGTCATGTGCTTTAAAAATGGCTTTATAATAAAGTTAAGCATCTACTTTAATTGACTTAAAATTGACTTATAAATCTTGTTTAATGGGGGACAGCAAATTAGTTTGGTTTTGGTCCTTAGGCTCAGATTTAAAGAGAATTCATAGCCACAAAATATGGAGCAATTAGGCACATTTTGTGATTGAGTTTAATCACGTTCATGCAACAACCTCCTGGGCCCCAGGGTAGGAAATATACGGGGGCTGAGGGCAATTTTTGCCCCCTAATTTTCAAAATAGCCCCCTGAAATCAGTAGGTAGCCCCTAAAATAACCATAGGGTATTACATTGTATGTGAACATTTTCTGGATATCCATCAGATTGGAAAAGTAGCCCCCTAAAATAAAAAATTAATTCCTGCATTGCTGGGCCCTACTCATAAAACCCTGCTAGCTATTATAGTTCCATGCTTATTTGATGAATTTAGAATGTCAGGAAAACTAATTTAGGAAAAAGTATAAATTGTGAAGCCGAACCTGTCTTCAGGGTCACCTATCTAAATCTGCAATTTAAAGGGCAATGCAACACAAGAATAGAGTTTATCCTACTCTATACATCGTAATATGCCTGTTTATTATATATTATGTAACATTACTCCGACTCAGATTTCTGCTGAAGAAATATGTGAAAACTCTTTCGGGTATAACGCTATTCACGCGAACACTGGAGGCCGCCATTATTAGGTTTGTGCGGACTCTGGTCAATGATATGCACTAATGCATTTCAATAGCACCAATTCAAACCATTGACTGAATACTAGATGCTTTCAAATCAGTGACAAGCTTTTTGTTCGGCCTGTAGCACATACGTCAGAGTTTGCAAAGCATGTCGGGTAATTACAAGAACATGGCCGCCGTAAGAATTAGTAAAATGTGGGTATGTTCACGTGAGGATTTCATGGGATCCAGGAGGTCAAAATTGCCAAGTTATGTATCAAATCAAATGTCTGTTCACCCTCTGAACGATAATAATAGCCGAAAGCCATAGTTTCATTGCCCTTTAAGGAACCTGCTTCAATTGGCTACGAATAAGTGAACCCCTATAAACTGAGTACTAAAACTATGGGTTTGAAACTTTGAACCTGTATTGTTGTATAAAGATTAGAGCTGAGTCAAATCGAATGACTATTCGATATCCGACCGTGAAGGTCGGATACCGAATACAAATTTTCGGATACGAATATCCGAAAAAAAAAAAAAGTTAAGGTATTTTACATAAATTACAAATAAACAAAACAAATAATAAACCAAAGCCTTGGTAAGAGAATTGTATAGTGAGTGCCAAATTTAGAAGAATCTATGATGAGATATCAAAGTATTTCATCTTGACAGCAGTTTGTACACTAACATCACACTGTACTGCCGATTTTAATTGAAAAAAAACGGACAGAATATTTATTTCAAAAAATTATGAAAAAACAAACTAACAAAACAACAACAACAAAAATGTATTTTTTTTTTCTTTTTTTTTTCGAATATTCGATATCCGACCGTTTTTACACGACTCATATTCGAAATGCAAAATATCCGGTTTGACTCAGCTCTAATAAAGATAGAGGTCACCTTTTACCAAGGAGGAAAATTAAACCTCAGGACTTGCTTTTACCACTTGACCAATGGTCTTGTTTGCCTCGGGTGCTCACTACATTGTACACAGTACGTTACATGTAGGTTTGATTATTTAACTTTTGTTTGGAGGTACAGTCAAACCTGTGTTAGTGGCCACCTGTCTATAGCAGCCAACCTTCCTTATAGTGGCCACCAAACCCATTCCCTTGCAGAGGAAAACAATGTCATAAAACCTGTCTATAGAGGTCACCTGTCTACAGTGGCCATTTTTTTTTGCTTCCCTTGGGCGGTCACTATATGTACATGTACACAGGTTTGACTGTACTGATCCATTCTTTATTTTTTTCATATTTCCATTGAGCAACCTGGATAGAAGAAACCTAGACAGAAAAAAAAAAACTGAATAAATTCATGTATTTTCTATTCTAAGTTGTACATCGGCATGTTTCAGTCTACGAGCTACCCTCATCTCGAACTTCCCTGACAATTCATTATTTCCTGTCATGTAAATAGAAGGGTAGTACTGGTGGACATGTGTTGCGAGCGTGGGGTACAGTTTGCCGGCATCAAGCGATACCAGCAGAAAGTTCTTTTTTTTGGACTCACTTTCTGAAATGATCCTGGTACCATTTTTTTTGTTAGGTTTATCATGCAGGGGCAAAAAACTAGTTTTGCACCTTTTTTCATTTCCACGGTAAAGGGGTACTTCTATATATGGAGTGAACAGATTTCTTTATGTAAATAAAATGTTTACCCTGTGGCTTTCTTTGTTTATCAGTTCATTGATTGAAGTATATAAATTTAAAAAAGACAATTTGATGCACTAATACCTTCATATAAATGTGTTGTGATCCTTTCTTTGGTGCAAAATAATCTAAAATGTGACGTTACAGAATTTAATTGTGAGCTGTCTGACTTGGGAGATCTTTGCAAATATTATTTCTGCCAAGAGATCTATGTTTGAAGTTTTAGTGAGAGCTTCTGATGTGGATGGATTATGGCATTGATCTTTTGTTGTGCAATCGAGCTAAAAAGAGAGGGAATGAGTGAGTTGAAAATCTCTCAAAATGAATGGGAGATTCTGTCCACCCCCGTTACATACGTTCCAAGTGAATTTGCTTTTTAACTACAATGACTCATTAGCACTTTTGTGGTTTCTGAAAATCTTCTCATTGAAGTTCAAAATTCTGACCACGAAACATACGCCCAAACAAACACGAAATTGCACTAAAATAAAAATGAAAATCCCACTGCAATTATCTGTCCACCTCGCGAACGTACGTAACATTGCATTACAACAACAAGTATCGGTCATGGAGCCAGTGCAGTGAATACCCGCATCGCGGCCGAGTGAGCCGGGTACCTCCATTGTCTGTCTACGCGATAGCCAATCACTTATCATCGATACCATGTGAGCTACACGGAACCATCAAAATTCTGTCCACTCTGTGCGTACGTTCACCTTGGATGGAAGCGCGAGTGTCACGTACGCACGCAGGACAGAAACTGGTTTCTGTCCATCGTGCGTACGTTTTGAACGTACGCACGCAGGACCGAATGGGTTTGCTACCTTTAACTGGGGTGAAATGGGACAGTTTAGATGATTTTTATGACTCTTGTACGAAATTATGTCCATCCTGCTTAACATCAGCAATAAAAAGAAATTCAAACCATGTTGGATATGAAATAAAATTTATGGAAATTTCTCTGTCCCTATTCACCCTGTGGTGGCGAATATGAATAAGGACAAAGTTGTCCAGTTATACTTCATATGTAATTTATTTCATATTTACTCTTACTTGAAGGGGTAAATAGGATTTCTTGAATTAGTGACACTGAATTACAAGATTACACATTTCGTAAGTTTCCCATGAATCAATTTCCAGAAAATGAAATTTTAAAATGGACTTCATCTTTTGAATTTGCTGTTACTATGAGCATTTATTGTTGATAAAGTGTAATGCAACTAGAACTGTCCAAAATGATCTCCTTATGTGCATAACTAATAGAACACAATAGTGAATGGCTTGTATCAAAGCATGGTTATACTTATAGGAAGATAAGGAACTGTGATTACAGGGTATGTCAGCATAACAAACTCTTAGAAGATTATGTAATGCTAGTTGTATTGCATAAGAGCGAAAATGTGAACACAAAAATATTAGCATCAAATTTGTACATGGCTGCTTACATTAATGTCGTGTTCCTTTTAGATCTGATGTATAGTGGCCTATCAATCCCAGTTAATGTATGAAATTTGTAACTAAAGTTGCTATGTGAACTGTCAACAAAATAATAAATGTATGCCTACGCTACATATCGTCAGTGGGGTGACAAAACCTTGTATCTCAAAAATGACAAATGCTTAGGAGAAAAAATGGCTGCCTTAGCATGCAAGTCAGTGGAGTTACAAGGTCTTGTCACCCCACCAATTAAACACCAATTCTCACACTTTCGTGATACATGTATATTATCTTCCATGGAGCTGTAACCAAATTTGTCTCTGACTTGTTCAATTTCAATTTGACTGTAATGCTTAGTTTGAATTTCAATGTTGGCTGAATTCAGAGTTGAAATCTTAATTAAATTTCAGTGTTACACTATGTAAATTTATGAATTTATGTACCTTTTAAACACACAATGTATATGTGTTATGTAGGTCATCAGTGGGGTGACAAACAGACAAGTTTGTTAATAAGCAAATGTCATGGTTGACTTTATATCTTCCATGGAGCTGTGACCAAATTTGTCTCTGACTTGTTTAATTTCAATTTGATTGTAATGCTGAATTTGAATTTCAATGTTAGCTGAATTTGGAGTTGAAATCTGAATTAAATTTCTGAATTAAATTTCATAAAATCAAATCTATCTTACAGATATTTCAGACTTTTGCAAATAGATTTTTATCTTAGTAATTTTGAATTCAACAGTATGCATAGATGATTCACTTTTTTGCTTCTTAAGATACATGTAGTTATAGATGGTGAACGTACGTAACATTGGCTGGACAAGACAATTAAAAAATTAAAAAAATTTACTATCCACACTTGCCATATGTGTATACATTCTATGATGTCAAATAAATGGAGCTTGTTAGCATTTTCAGATCTTATGGAAGTATATGTTTCTTTTCAGAAATATGACTTAAAGAAACATACAGTTGTCTGGTCTGTCCAGCCGTTACATACGTTCCTTATTGTGTCATAACATGCATCAACAGTAATATGTATTTTTAAAAGTGTTTTAGTGTTGGAAAAGTGTAAGTACCCAGTAAATGGTGACACCAAAGGACACCAAATCAAATAGGTATGCACAATTCACATTTCTCTAAAAAAAATTTATTCAACAGTGTACGCAAATCACACATTTATTCAAATCTAGAACAACTAATTCATGAAAAGCAAAAAAAAAAAAAAAAATCACATCAAAAGTTTGAGATACAACTTTTCACTTGGTGTTTTATCGATTGCAGTAACTGTCACATCAATAGACATTACATATACAGGTTAATAGCATGTCAGGGGAAACTTTAACTTACAAATTCTGTCCAGTGTTACATACGTTCACTCCTCATACATGCCAAACATTAGAACCCTGGCAAGGTTAGCAAGTAAATGCAGTTATCTTTTCTGTCATAAAAATATAAAATATAGATATCAGGCAAGCAATAGCAGAAATGTTATCACCCCAGGGTTACAAATTATTTTGTCCATATTTTCATCACAGAAGTACCCACTTAGCATGGAAAGGCCCATGTAGGGCTAGAGGGTAATTTGATTTTGGTGTGTGTGTCTGATTTATTCTTCATTCGACCAGGAGCTGTCATTTAATAATTACCTCTCTCTGATTTCTCGCAATTTTGATTAATCGGCTGGAAATTATATTATTAAAGTGATCATTGACTTCACTACTTCAGTTGTACAGTTTCTGAATTTCTGGGAACTCGATGTGCTTTAGATAGTGTATAAAACATAGGAATTCCAGGGTCCATGACCAAAATAATTGAGCTGTTTTTGCAAATGTTGCTGACTCTATCGATCTTTGTAAGTTTCATGTTTTTACAGACTTTGATTTTGTTTGGTCAGTGGTTTGCATAATTGCATTTGACATCAATGTTATCAAAGGATTACCTTGGGAGCAGACACAGAGTTCACTTCATTTAAATGCCATGGACTTACAGTTGTAAGGCTGTAGAACACGTCGATTAAAGGGCCATCCTATGTGACTGGCTATATAGCAAAACCTGGCACTTGTCGGTAATTCATGTTTTGAAGAAATGGGCATTTTAAGACTTTACACACATAATGTGTGTAAAAGATTTATGATTGTAATATTGAAACAATCATATCTTCACCAATTATTGACCATTTTGTTAGAACAAAGCATCAATTGAAAGCTTGTGATGAGGCCTTTCTAATGGTATGAAAATCTACATTTTTAGTTTTACCGACAAGTGCAGAGTTTTGCTATCATTTGTAAACGGGCAATATTAGTTGACTTAACAGCTTTTAAATTTTCTATTTCATGATAAATTATAAGGTTGTTTATTCCTTCTTTCAGCCTTTTTTCCCATCAAAGTACATGTAGGTGACTGTTATTACTTACTGCTCTTTGTGTTGTGTTCAGGATTGAAAACCAGTTGATGGGCTAATGTAGTATCTTTGGTATGGTGATAACGATTAATAAGGTCCTCACTTAGCGCATACATACATGTATGAAAATGTTGTTTAATTCTATTTCATTTATATTTTTCTCATACTCATTTTTTTCCTCATCGATACAGTGTTAGCACACTAAGGTGATCACGATTGGTAACAAGTTGAGAAGTTACTACGACTTCCTCGAAGACGACGTCGACGAACAACAACCTTCCGCGTCTCGGATGTCAGCGCCAGCCGCCAAAGGGAGCAGCGAGATGGCGTCTACGAATCCCCCCGCCGCCGCTAACGGTTCTAACGGCACCAACGATGCGCCCCCAACGGCGATGCCAACCCGTAGAGCGTCAGTGGACAAGCGCCGCGTCCTGTTCCAGATCTCGGAGGATTCGACGATGGACGAGTCGCCGCCGCTGACGCCTAACAACAGCGGGGAGATCAGTGACGGCGTATTTTCATCGGGGCCAGCTGTCACCGATAATGGTGCCAACGGGACCAACGGTGGAATGCAGAAGTCGAAGAAGTTTGGCAGGTATGTTCCATTGAGTTAACCCACACATTTTAAACCCTATCTAGGCATATTGGGTGGCAGTCTAGCTTTAACCCAGGGCTTTATGGAGCGTGGAACTACAAGTTTCAATAGTCGGGACTGGGGAGCTTAGTGAGGGCGACCTTGCATCTGCACCAGCTGTCACCGATAATGGCTCAAATGGTGCCAATGGTACCAACGGTGGGATGCAGGGGTCAAAGATGTTTGGAAGGTAGGTTCCGAGTTTTAAAATAACCCTCAAATTAGCCTCATCATGGCAAATTATGTTTTCAATTTTCTAGGTTAACAGAGAAGGTCAATACAATCAGAAGGTACAAGATGGAATTTTTCAGTTTGCCGCAACTTTGCTTAAGCGCTATGCTGTGCATTTGATTGTATGTGCCATTAACTTTTCTCATTTAATATGCTAGTTAACATTGGGCAGCTCTCTAAAACTCTTTAATTAAAGTATTTCAAATATCCATAAAATATTGATTAAAACTTCACAATTAGTATTTTCACAGTCAATATAGTGCTAGAGTTATCATGGACGATGTTACAATACACTCAGTGGATCATAAAAAAAAAAAACAATTGTCACTTTGTTAATTTGTTTCATAATTTCAGACATGAATATATCACTGCATTGGTAAAGTACATGTGATATTCTAAAAAGTAGATTACAAATTTTGAGAGCATTGTCCTTAATCTAGGTCTATCGTGCTGTTATCAGTCTCAGAGTTTGGCCCCCAAGTGCGAACAAACTTTGGAGCATTGCTGTTCAAAAACCAATGTGAAGTCCCAAAGAAACTAAGAAAGAGAGGGAGAAAGACAAAGAGAGAGAGAGAGAGAGAGGGAGGGGAAGAGCACAGGAGAGCAACACAATTAAATCACTTTGCTCAGTTGTATTGGGATAAAAGGTCTACATCAGAGTTATTTATAGCACTCACAAACAATTGAATCTATTTTCAGCCTTGAGGCAAGGCCTGATGATAACTGGTACAGGGGGCAGAGAATTCCATCTATAGATAGATTTTTTTTTTTCCTTCACCAATTGGGTTTCTCGAAAAAGTAAAAGAATAAAACAGTGTCCACTGGTCAGTATGTATCTACAGGCATATTTTGAAGTGGCATGACCTTTACCTTATTCGTTATATATACATTTATAAATTGAAATTGAAATTGTTCAGTTTCAATATTTTATGAATTTGGAAACTTGTATGTTTGGTCATTGTGGTAACTTTTTTTTTCTGGTTGAACTTTAAAGTGATCCGTTAACTTTGCCAAAATTCAACCAAAATCACTTGTCCAGAGCTTTCTCACTTCTCTTGTAACTTGTTGTTTGGCTAATGGTAACAGAAGAATGAAATGGGTTCTGATTGTTCAAATGCCTCCCTAATTATGGAGATATTTAAGATTGAATTTTAAAGCGTCTATAGACGCTTTCCGACAGTAGTCAAGAGTATCCGAGTTTGGATTCGTCACGCGAACGATCAGGATTAAATCTAACATTGATTTATACTCTTTTTTTCACTAGGTAAACATTATTGCTTTTCTATGCAAATCTCACAAGTCATTCTCAAGAATCTTACAATGATTTTGGTATAAATGATTCAAGTCTTAAATATCACTTTTGGGAAAAAGTATTTAGTTAAGGGCAATTCCATAAATTCGGACGTACATTTCACACACTTCAATTAGGTACTAAAGAAGAAGTTAATGTAAATCATACGATTTTATGTGATCAATAGATTGCAAATGATGAGTAGAAAATAATAATATGACTTATTCAGATTTTACCACCTTAATGACCTTGTACTGATTAAAAAACACTGCATGGTCGGACGTACTCAGAGAAAATGATTTTTCTGACAAGAGGATTTCAACTGGAAAACTCTGTGAAGTTAATCATTTTTTGGGGCCAAATCATCTATTACCATATTGATAAGATTGTAAATGATGGGAAATATAAAAAAAATTGTAATATTTTCCCTTCGAAGTATGGAATATTTACGCTTTATTTTTGTGTCGGACGTACAATGTCGGACGTACAAGACTGCCATGTCGGACGTACATGTGTTATACCAATGCAAGTCTACTTGCTGCTGAAATATTTGCTGTAAATAGACACTTTAAGTCATAGTTAGTAAGTAATGTTGTCTTAAATGGTAGACATAAACATTTTATCACTGTACCATTAAATTTTGGCAGTATAATACAAATAAAAACACAAATAATCTTCACTAACATGAATATGCACTGATGGGACTACATGAACTAGATTTATAATGTATATTTGAAGTTTAGGGTTGATTTTTCATCACAAAATGTATGTTTGTTGTTCTTTCCTACTAAGAAAATTGTTAAATGTCCTAAGTGAGTCAAAACAAAATAATAATTATACAACGTGGTCCACCTGAAGTATGTTTTTATGATATATTTTATAATGACAGCATGATAGTGTGTAGTATTAGTATGTAAATAGCCATACAAAAATGTGACTATGGAATGTCCAGCCGTATGATGATGATTTGTTATAATTAGGGATATGAATCACTAAGTAATTAAGAGATATTACATTTGAATACACTCTTTAATCATACAGATAAGATACAGTGTGAATTTAAGTGTTTTAGGCTGGCAAAACTCTATTCATTTCAATGCCGTGTCGGACGTACATGGTCGGACGTACGCAAAAAGTGTACGTCCGACCACCCATTTTTTCCGTAATTAGTGATGATTGGAATTTTTTTTTTTACTCTCTGTGTACAGGGGTTAGAACTTGCTTTGCATTGACATCCTGCCCTTTATTGGGTTCTTTGTCTTTTCGTGAAATAGAAATTAAGTGTTTTTCCGTGTCGGACGTACATGACAAAAATAGTCCTGATATTAATTAGCTACAAATCGTAATTAAAAGAGTATTTTTCTAATTTTTTTGTGTTAATTGATTCAGAAAGTTATACTGTTTACATCTATCATGGTCAATTAATTATTCAGTCTTTTTTAATTGAAATACATAAAAAGATCAAATGGTATGTTACAGCAAAGAAAAATCAGCAACTTCAGTATGCCTTGATTTGGAAGGGTCTCTTGACCTTGAACTTAGTCAAAAAAAATTTTAACGAATGGTTTTTGACAGTTCACATTATTACCTTCAAATTGATGTATTATTTGGACCAATATGATGATTTTGAAATTTTGGCCTACTGGTTGACATATTTATGGAATTGCCCTTAATGGATCACTTTAATGAATAGGTATGTGATTTTCTTTGTATCCCAGTTGATATTATAGATTTAGTGCATCCACGTCAAGTTTATGTGGTTAACTAATGTCCTTCCCTGCTTGAACCTTGAATCAAATATATATACAGTATACACACATGTATTCACAATATTCATTTATGTTGATTTGTATGAAGAATTTAATCTTGAGTTACTGTAACTGATTTGTTATATTTTTTTTAAACGAGCATATTACAAACTTGCAATCAATTGTGCTTTTGAAGAGTCAATACATCCACAGCATTGTTATCTAAAGTGATCCATTACATGTAACTTCATATTTAAAAAAGGTTTTTCCTTAAGTGACATTCAAGACTTCAATCAGGTACCATTATCCTTCATCTGAATGATGTGTGGTTGTTTTATGGAATAATAACTCTGTTTACCTAAATGGGAATGTTGATGTAAGATAAATTATCATCTACTGCCCATTGATTTTTTACCACAATCAAAAAACTTGATGGAAAGCTTTTCATTTCTATCACAATTATTCCCATAAACAGTGATACATAATTTGAAAAAACAATTAATAAAAACACAAATATCTCAACAATTAGGGAGAAAACAAATCAAAACCTATTAATTTAATGTTTCTGTTACCATTAGCCAAACAACAACAATCAGGAAACCAAACAGTGATTTTGGTCGAATTGAACAAAGTTAATGGATCACTTTATAAAAAAAAGAATTGGGCACTCGGCTCTGAGAGTCTGAGTGCTAATGTATTCTTTCCACCCCTTATGTTCTCTTGTTCTCTAGCTCTGCTCGAGATGGTCCGAGATTCCCCGCCCTCCATGCCCCCCACCTCTCACACCTGGTGTCCCCTGTTATGTCATTGGTTGAGGATGAGTAAGCCCTTGTGTGCTTGCCTAGCATAGCGTTTCTAGTTCTAGTTCGTATTAATTTGAGCCTCACGGACAACATTTTACATTTTTTTCAAATTTGTATTTTGCACTGTTGATTTTAAACATAGTTTTAATGCTTTGCTGCCCTTTTTACTTTTTTAAATTGTCATTGGTTCAGCATGAGTAATTACTTGTGTGCTTGCCTAGCCTAGCGTTGATAGTCATATAACTTTGTATCATTGACAATTTGTTTGTTTTTCAAATTATATTTTGCACTGTTGCTTTTTGTTTAAACATTAGTTTTAGTGCTTTGCTGCTGTTTTTTTCAAATTGATATTTCTGGTTCAGTCTTGCTTATCTAGTGGTTCTTGTATTTATTGTATTTATGCTTTTAAAATTAACTGTTTTAAAGTGACATGTTTAAATTTTTAGTGCTTGCTGAACACTGTTAAATGTGTATTTATTTTAAACTTGCTTGCCTCAGTTTCTTCCCGCAATGTAGCTCTCTTAAAATGCAAATGTTGGGCTTTCACATATTTTTTTCCAGTTCAATCTGCATTGTTGCTTTTGTAAGTGTGTTTTTAAAATGTCCTTCTTGCTCATAGTCTTGCAGTTTTGTTCGTAGTCTTGCAGTTTTGTTCGATGTGCTTCAATGCCAAATAGTTAATGTGCTTCACTGCTAAATGTTGCCTTAAAGTGTTTTTGATTTATTTCTTTAAAGATTATATTTCTATAGATATGGTTGTCTGTGTAATTGTGTGTTATGTTATTTGATAAATATGTTTACATTTTATAATATATGTTGTTCTTCACCATTTTCAATTATTGTTTCTTCTGTTTCAACAATTCTAACAAGTTCAACATATATACGTTTGTATTTAAACAAAGTTTGCAAATTTATGTAGTTTTTAGCTCATCCGGCCCGAAGGGCCCGATGAGCTTATGCCATGCCGTGGCGTCCGTCGTCCGTCCGTCCGTCCTTCCGTCCGTCCGTCCGTCCGTCCTTCCGTCCGTCCGTCCGTCCGTCCGTCCGTCCACAGTTTTCAAAATGCTTCTTCTTCGTTATTTTTCAACCGATTTTGATTCTGATTGTTTCATAAGATAGGGCTAGGAGGGGGATTTAAAACTTCTACACAGAATCGTGAAATTCATTATATATGCTAATTTATGCAAATTTATTCGAAATCACAAAAAATGCTTCTTCTCCCTCATTTCTTGCCCGATTTTGATTTGGTTTGCTTTATCTGGTAGAGCTAACTTTGGTACACTAAATTTCTACACAGAATTTTGAAATTTTTCTCCATTAATTAATTATGGTAATTTATGCAAATTTATTCCAAAAATCACAAAAAATGCTTCTTCTCCTTCATTTTTCGACCGATTTTGATTTGGTTTGCTTTATCTGGTAGAGCTAACTTTGGTACACTAAACTTCTACACAGAATTTTGAAATTTGTCTCCATTAATTAATTATGGTAATTTTGTATTTATTTATTTATTTATTTATTTTTATTATTTATTTATTTATTTATTTATTTTTTTTTTTTTTATTTTATTTTATTATTATTTTTTTTAAATTTATTTTTTTAAATTTATTTATTTAAATTTTTTTTTTTTTTTTTCCCATGTCCCTTCTGGGGCGTCAAATTTATATTTTTTTCACTCTATTTTTTTTAAAATTAATTTTTATGTCCCTTCCAGGGCATCACATTTTTATTTTTTGACCAGTTGAAAAGTGTACCACATGAAATTTGCGATATTTGATGTTGCGAGATGCCGGATGAGCGCTACGTCATTGACGTTCTGGTTGTATACTTTAATTGTGTATTAATTACTCAATATTTTTCTATTATTTTACTAACAGTTATGTTTCTTATCTTTCAAGATATTTTGGCATTTTCTTTCTTATTCAACAATGAAGTAAAAAACAAATTAGCCTCAAAGAGCTCTATACAAAACAATTATTTATGGGCCAGTAGAACATCAAATGTTAGTGGCCCAGTAAGATTGTTGGTGCTGGTTTGGGCCATCAAAAATGTAAAACTTCCAAAAAATAAATAATTTTAATAACTTCACTCTTCAAGGCTCATCGATAATAACAACTAAATTTTTATCAAAATGTATTAATTTGAAAAAGAACTGTTTCAACAATTTTACGAACAAACAAACAGCTTTCCATAGTTGTTACATGTAGGTCCAACTTAGAGTAAAGTTCAACTGAGAATTTTTGTGCAAAACACCCCCGCTGTGGAGCCAAGTATTAACCCCTTGACTACGGGAACTGAGTAGGTTGTGTACAAAGTCTATGGGGATTTCATAAACTCGTAGGGAACAGGTTAACTACATGGGGACTGCACAATTTTGTAGGGAACAGGGTAACCCAGGTTAAACTTAAAGGGTACCATCTTTAGTATTCCATTCCATCAACAGGTTCACAAAAATATGTTTCCAGAAAAAATATATATAATTGGAGAACGCCTCACCATTCTAAAGCATGCGTTCATGCGGTCTGAATTGCGAAGACTGATGTGTGCAGAGCGAACAAATCGCCCGGGATTCTATTGTCTACAAACATACGCGTGAATCGCATTGACGCACTCGCAAAAGTTGCCCGTACGAACCAGGAAATAGTAGTGGTTCCGTAAGTGTTGGAAATTAATTGCTTTGTTTATGAATTACACAACCCTTGGCAAAATGTTGGGTATCTATTTGATATCACAAAACGGTACCAAAACATAATAATGTGTTGTTCTTTGCCTGGTGGTCCCCTTTAATACCTGCACATGTAGAAACTAGAAAGCATGGGGAAGAGGCCATATGGGTTGAACTTCCCCTCAACTATTTCCATATTTTGCTTGCTAGCACGTCTTTGACACTTATATCCTGCATGGTACGGTAGTAGTGCTATCATATTTAATTGAATTTACCAATATGTACATGTGCATGTATTAGAAGAGATTAATATGCTGACTGTCATTTTATTTACAAACATTTCTTTGAGTATGGCTTTTAATATATTTAAACAGACTGCATTAAGTTCCCGTTGGACAAACCATTTTATTTTAAGTAAGTTTCATTTGATTTGTTCTAATAACATTAAAAATCACTAACCAATTTAGTTTGTAGATCAAAATTTACAGATAGCAAATTGCATACAAGACTAGCTTTCTAATATATCCTTGGTCTAACTAGTCAATTGCATTTATTTTTCTAACTTTGATACAAGAAAATATATGGGTGCCATCCATGTCTCACTAAAACAAAAATTTATTAATTGGAATTTTTGTAAAGAAACAAACATTCTTTTATAAATGCAAATTGCAAGTGCATGGTTCTATAATCCTGCTTTGCTTCTAAGCCTATTTTCAAAGCTTTATAAATTAGAATCATATACTACTTAGTCCAGCATATGTAATGTACAGTATATAGCCCCATCAACCATTTTTTTTTTTTACAATTTTTTTTAAACATCTTTTTGCATGATCGGAAAGTGCCATAAACGTACCAAACATGGCATAATCAGATAGATCACATCATAATGATCATTTATTAGACCCTTGAGCAGTGAAAACGATGTAAAAAAAAAAGAGCCCCCGTGAGCCCCAAAATAGCCCTTGTGAATAATTTCACGAGGGCGTTTTTTTCCCTCAAAATTTTCAAAATCGCCCTCGTGAAAAAAAAAGTATTTTTTTGGTTGAGCCCCATCATTCTGGAAATTCTATTCTAAGCTGCATTTACGATTTTATATTTTTTTAAAGGGGATGTGATCCCCAAAATAGGCTCAGATTGCACCAGAGAGCATCTGGAACACCATAGCTTCCAGGGCCCTAAAGCGGGCCCTGGACCCCGGCGGCTAAAGGGACTTCGTGCTTCGTGCTCGTGATGTGCGCTTTGCGCGCATTATTTTGAGTCTCCACAAATTTTCAGGCCCTGGAGCCATTTGCCACTGGCATCCCAGATGCACTTTACATTATTACCCCAGTCATCAGACACACAATCGCAATGATCATGCCACTCTCTCTCAGAAAAATCAGGAAAAATATAGGCTTTTAAACACTGTGTACCTATTTTAATGGTCTGTCACTTTGTCTACACCCATTCATAGGGACGTACCAATTTGTCCACTAAGCCCATCGCCAGTATAAGAAATAGATTGGGGCTCTGGGTGATTTAGCCCCCGAAATCCCCAAAAGAGCCCCCCAAAATCATAAAAGAGCCCCCCAAAACTCTTATAAGATCCCCAGGAGCAAGGAAAGAATCAATTTTTAATTTAAGGGGGCTACTTTTTCAATCTGATGGAAATCACAAAATATTTTACATAATACCCTGTGGTAATTTTAGGGGCTACAGGAACTGATTTCAGGGGGCTATTTTGAAAATTAGGGGCCAAAGTCGCCCTCAGCCCCCGCTTATTTCCTAACCTGCAGGTAAATTTGCATAGAGTTCAATGCAAAACAAATTTAAGAGTGCTACTTTCATGCAGACGAGCTTTCAAAGTAGCCAGGCCTGAAAATTTGTTTTTTTATTCTAACCCTGCACTACACGAGATCGGATATACTCTGATCCGAAGAACAGTTTTAAAAAGGCCAATTTTTGGCTTTTTAGGGGCTAATCAAATCACCCTGAGCCCCATGTATTTTTTGTTTACTGGTGACTAGAGGATTAAACTTATGATTTTACATGTAAGTTGTACAGTAATAACACTAAACAAGCCTTGTTGATATCGAAGAGTAGCTCTCAGGCTCTAACACAGGTGTCTGGTTTCGCATGTGGTATCTCGTTTCAATGATTAATCTTTAACCCAGTGGACGCAGTGTCATTTTGCTGAACGTTTGTTCTTCATAGCCCCCTGACTGCGTTTCCTGAGACCCAGTCTTAACGGGTTGAACGATGTCGGATCATCCTTTTGTCGTGTACATTTTATAGTCTGACTGTTGACTATGCTTAAGGTACATTGTAAACAGATTTACATACTAGTTAATTGATTGCCTCACAAAGTAAACAATCAAAATACACGTTTCTGTGCATGTCTGCAAAATGCTGCACATATGTTGTCCATGCATTCTATTGAGTAGAGAACTGATGGCGAGAATACACAACTCATAAAGTGTTCTTACAACTGTAGGACACACATTGTATCATCAGGAAGGACAGATTTGAAATCACGCGAGGGAGACCAAGACTTACACATTCGTGAGATACATGGCATTATTATCTGGAATACCAGTGGCAGAAGTCGGCAGTACATGCTAGAAATTAAAGCCAAAAAGCAGTTTTGGGTAAGTTACGGAAATCAACTCTTTTAGCCAGACTAATTGATCAGCATGGTTGAAATGGATTCAAGGAGGCTTTTATATATTTATATGGTAAAATCTGAAGTTCTGAACCATAACATCTTTAAATGCTGAAATATGAGGACAATTCTGTGCGCACCGCTAGGTTTGGCCTGGAGTTTCAAGGCTTGTTTCAACCGTATTCGCCGGCTGGATTTCTTGTGGCTGACCGCTAAAATTCATACATGTGCATTGCGGTTTGTACACAGGAATGCTGATGAATTAAGTCTTTCATCATAAGTGCTCGTCTTTTGTCATTTTGAACATTTTGATTGCTCAAATAGTCCATTTCAAAGCAGTTTTTGTCCAACTTTTTACATTAATATTTCAGATTATTAATGATGTATTCTTTCACATGGTTGGTGATAAAAGCGTACACTGCATTCTTTGTGCATGGGGCGTTTCCCAATTTACTACTATTTGGCTTTAATAGAAAATTGTGGAAGATCATATTAATTTTTTATTTTAGGGGGCTACTTTTTCAATCTGATGGATATCACAAAATATTTAACATAATACCTAGGTATGGTAATTTTAGGGGCTACCTACTGAATTTAGGGGGCTATTTTGAAAATTAGGAGGCAGAATCGCCCTCTGCCCCTGTATATTTCCTACCCTGATCATGAAGGACATGGAACTTAGAGAGGAGTCAGAGGACCCTAGATTAAATTGTGCACAGCATTATTTATTCCTTGAAACAGGAAGTTGATTGAATTTGTACCATATGGTAGGTTAATAGTCTAGATTTTGCAGTGTATGTTTTTATATCATGAAGAAGTGCTGAAACTTCTATGCAGTATACATGTGCGCTACCTGCCCAGCGGATCAATGTGTGGCCAGTCCAGATTTTGCACATGTATGTTTTTTTTTATATCATAAAGTAGCGCTGGAACTACTCTGCAATATGTGCGCTACCTACATTATACCACCCAGCGGAGCAATGCATGGCCCTCCAAAACCTGTCGCGTTTTTGGGACCACATCTCTTCCAAGAAAGACATGTTTGACATGACATGTACCCTAAATTTCCCTCTTTAAGTTGCCTATCGCCATGACAACCTCACATCAGGGAATGCACTGTTTTACGTCTGTCACTTCCTGACCTGGCCATAGCACAGCATAGCATAGCATAGTAGCGTTCATGCCATTTCTATCTACATGTATATGTTCTCACCGAAGGCAGGGATAGATTTTGCAGCACAACATTATGTATTACTTGAAGAAGGACGTTGCAATGTTTTTACACTGTACATCTTGGGACCAACCTCTATCCCAAGATGGATTGTTTGACTCAGCATGTACAATGTACCCTAAACTTCTCGCTTTATCGTCTCTGTATCGTCATGGAACCTCCTAGACTGCATTTTTTGTACATCTGTCACTTCCTGAACTGGGCATACATGTAGCCTAGCCTTAGATTGTGCAGCACAACATTATGTATTTCTTGAAGAAGGAAGTTGCAATGTTTTTACACTGTACATCTTGGGACCACCTCTGTTCTAGAAAGAATGTTTGACTCGGCATGTACCCAAAACTTCTCGCTTTATCGTCTCTTTATTGTCATGGAACCTCCCAGACTGCAGGGTTAGATTTTGCAGCACGACATGTATTTCTTGAAGGAAGTTCATTTTACACTTGAAATCTTTGGACCACCTCTATTACAGTAAGAATTTTTGACTCTGCATTACCCTAAACATCCCAGAGCTTTCAAGATTGTCAAGCGTGGGGATGCTACACCACAGCTCACCATAATGAACTGGGTTAATTGTGCGCACTGCTTGAAACCGGACCATTGTGAAGTATGCACCTTGGGCAAGGTGTTTACAAGATGGCACCATGCATCTGATTTATGGACCCAACAAAAAGTTGTCTATCACCATGGAAACCTCAGCTCAGGGACTGCATTGTTTACAAGATCTGTCACTTCCTGATCTGGGCATACCATAGCCTTCATGACATCCGGATGTTTACAACTGAAAGCGAGGACATGAATGGGTTCAATTAATAGGACAGTTAGTTTTGTTAACTCTTTAGATGCCCTTGGTGACATTTCTAAACCAGATGTTTATATATCGAAAGCGAGGAATGGTTTCAATTAGTATTTTACACTCAGTTAGTTTTGATCCTGTCAAGTTAGTGTGACATAGTCAAGCCTCCACTCTTATCATGTTGCTGTTTGATGCATTTAGCATGTAGGACCTGCTTATGTGCAAGTGCAACATTAGCAAGAAGATAATCTGTAAAGGAATTATTCAATTAATTATTCGCCAGGTATGTACAGGAATTTGTTTCCATTGATTAAGGTTAGATAGTTTCAACCCTGACATACAGATGTTTTATGCATTTAGCATGTTTTACATAGGATGACTATTGACTGAGTACAGGAAGAGAAGTTTTACAAATTGTTTCAATTAGTGTACAACTAGTTATGGACTGACTATTGAGTGTACACATCTACAGAAGCTCTACATGAATCGTACGTTCTTGCATTTATACTACGATACCCATCAAGTGTTCACATTCTTGTTCTAATAGCCATATTTGACTCTTATCTTGGGAAACAGGAAAGCAGGACTCATTGATTTCTTAATTCTGGACACGAAGAATTGTGCAGAACATCAGAAAAAATCAAATGAGATATATTTTAAGCTTCTGGATGCAGAATCATACTCATAGATAGCAACTTAGCAGAATTTGCATCATATTTTAATTCTTTATCGCTAACTGTGAAAAGTGGAATGATGCAGACACTTTGGGGTTCATGTACATGTTTGTAGTCTACTAATATTGGATCAATTGCGGTATTTCAATCACAATAGCTGTGAGGTAAATGCAAATAATAGTGAAATTATAATAAATGGTTCTCGGTTTACTTTAAACATGCTTTAGACAAATACAGTGTTGTCCCAGTATTTTTTTTTTTTAAATCAAAGAAGCAAAGAAATTATTGGAGATTTTAGAGAAAAACAATATTATGCCATTTTATGAATTCATTGCTCTTTCTTTCATGCTTCAAAATTCAAATGCGTTTCCAGTCTTGTTCTTGATTTTTTTGTTTAGTATCCAGAATTTGTTGATACTGAAACAATTGTATGACATTCAAAATGTTTTGACTTTACAGTTACTGTACTAATCAGATTTGTAACTAGGCTTGTTCAAATTGTTAACTTCAATTTTTGTCAACTTTAATCCTAATAACAATTAATAACTAATTATAACAAATGTTAATTTGTTGTGCTGATTTGTTTAATGTCTGAATTATTTGTTGTTGTTGCTTGTTACATGTTGTACATTTCTTTATGCATACGTTTCAGTATTATGCCAGATATTGATTTGAAGCATTGTACCATCTTGCTTTTACACCTTCTCATTTTATTTCTCTTTTGATATGTACATTTATTTTTGTTTATTTATTAATTTTTTGTTCCTGTTTTCCATTGCTTACATAATTTATCTTTGCAATGCATTTAAAAAAAAAATTTTTATGCCAAATATCTTGAGAGCTTTAATTATTATTATAACTTTTGAATGCATTACTGACTGAGTATGCCCAGTAGCAGTAATTCTGATATTGGGTGTATGTTTGTGCTTTACCGGGGCTTGATATTTACAAAGCTTTCCTCTTCACACCTGTAGCATACTTTTTGCATTTTCTTTGCATTTTCTTTGAATTATAATTTAAAAAGTTGTGTATAAAATGAGGAACAATATTGTCATACATGTAGAGCTGTTCAAGTCACATATATAACCAAGATCAGCAAAAATCGGATATAATTTTATTAGTTCCGTTTTGTTTCTTTAAAATCCTTGTCCATTCAGTTTATTTTTTTACATTACAAGCACATTTAAGAACCATAAAATATCCACAAAAATAAGAAATGTATTACTAAAAATAAATTATTATGTAAAGCCAAGAATCATACCGGTTCTTGTAAACACTACATGTAACATGCAAATTCCATCAATCTCTGACAATATGTATATAATGTAGACTTTTATATAGCCACACTCTTTAACATGACCTTTGACACCTTGTTCTTCAATGTACATGTAGCTTTCGCCACAGCATGTCCGGGCTGAACCTGGTGGAGATGGACAACCGTCGTCCCGCCTCGAACCGAGAGTGGCGACAGGGAAGGCGCGACTCAAAGGACTTTTCAGTGGCAACGTCCGCAGAGTTCGTCAATAAATTCGGTGGCAACTTTGTCATAAGCAAGGTTTGTTTTAAATTCCCTTATTATCTGTGGGTGGTGTTAAGTCAGTTTTCAATTAAAAAAAAAATTATTACATCAGTTTATGTTCAAATTGGTAATTGATTTGATGTTATCATTTGATGGATAGATGATAAATATTTTTATTTGGTCTTCAAACGTACAAAATGTTTTAAAGAAATATGTCACCCATTGGCAAAAGAACACAATTCATACAAACAAATAAACAATTACATGTAGGCATGAACACTAACATATAATATATGTACATGATTTTTGTATGTTACCAGGTACTGATTGCCAACAATGGCATCGCCGCTGTCAAGTGCATGAGGTCGATCAGACGATGGGCCTTTGAGGTCTTCAGGAACGAGAGGGCCATCCGATTCGTCGTCATGGTAACCCCAGAGGACCTTAATGCCAATGCAGGTAAACATATCTCGGATTGATGTGGAACATACGTGTACGTACAGTTGTATAGCTGTACAGTGGTGTTCAGAATTATTTCAACACCTGACAAATCTGAACAAACCAGAGATTGTTGCATAAAAGTTCTTCCTAGTTCACAACTATTTATTTGTACAGAATAATAGCTTTGGAAGTTATTATTCTTCTGTAATGGATTACTTTAATCCAGATGATTTGCATGATGTAAATCCTGGAATGGACCTTTGAAAATTTAAATTGTCTGTGTAATCATCAGAGTACATCGGGATGGGAGACAGTTACGTTCCCGTCCCCGGTGGGACCAACAACAACAACTACGCAAACGTTGAGCTCATTCTGGACATTGCAGTCAGGATGTAGATAATTGTAGTTATTTTTAATTGAGAACTCAGGCTGGAATATTGACTAAAATGGAAATTTGAATTTTATAATAAGGTAATAACTAATTTATTTAGTTTGCAAGTCCACTTTTACGGTATCGTTCTTCTTTGTAATCTTTGTAATCTTGACTTTGTAATTATCAGAATACATCAGGATGGCAGACAACTACGTCCCCGTCCCTGGCGGGTCTAACAACAACAACTATGCCAACGTTGAGTTGATTCTGGACATTGCAGTCAGGATGCAGGTAGAAGCCGTGTGGGCGGGTTGGGGACACGCTTCAGAGAACCCCAAACTACCAGAGATGCTGCACAAGAGTGGCATCGCATTTATAGGTAAGTTTTTTGCCGGACTAATTGTCATGCATGCATCACCTTAATTTCAGCTCATTTTGGGCAAATGTTTGGGCAAAAGGGTTGGGACACGCTTCGGAGAACCCCAAACCTGTCTAAAATAATTGGGTTGAAATGATTCTCGCAATTCTAATTTGGCACTCGCAGCATTCAACCGCTGTTTCACCCAAGAATGCCATGATGTTGCAAGCAAGCAAAATCAATGAGTACCACATTCCATTAATAAATTGTTTTTTCAACAAATCGTCAAACCTGTGTATAGTTACCACCTAAGGGAAACAAGAAAAGTGGCCACTAAAGAGGTGAGGTCTATCTTACATATTCCATATCATTGTGTTGCTCTGCAGGGGTTCAATTTTCATTGCCACCATAGGCAGGTTGACTGCTAAGGACAGGTGGCCTCTATAACATGTTTGAGTATGTTTTCGTAATTTGTTCAATTCCCTCTTGCAGGACCGCCTGAGAATGCCATGTGGTCGCTAGGCGACAAGATCGCATCCTCCATCGTTGCCCAGAGTGCTGGAGTGCCGACCCTGCCCTGGAGTGGAGACGGCCTCACCATTGATTGGTCAGAAGACGATGCCAAGGAGGGCAAGATCATCACCATCCCGGATGAGTTATACCAGAAGGGGTGTGTGCAGGATGCTGACGAAGGATTAAAGGTAGGAAACGGTTTTTAATTTGACTCTTTAGATGCCTTATTTGTAGATCTATTTTGTCTTGTTGTCGAGAAGGGATGGCCTGACGTTTGATTGGACAGAGGATGATGCAAAGATGGCAAGATCATTGCCATTCTAGATTAGTTATACCAGAAGGGATGTTTGCTAGACACTGAAGAGGAATTAAAGGTAGGGAACAGTTTTCTTTCAACTCTTTAGATGGTTTGTTTCCTGATATATTTGTCTTGTTGTTGAGAAGGGATAGTCTCACTGTCGATCGGAAAGAGGAGAATGTGAAGGAGGGCAACATCGTTGCCGTTCAGCTTTTGTCTTCAGGTTTACTTTGAACACCTTTTTCCCAATCCAATCTAAACAGAATTAAGTGATAACCTTGTTAGTGATTTGTATTCACCTTGCAGGCAGCAGAGAGGATTGGTTTCCCCGTGATGATCAAGGCCTCAGAGGGAGGCGGAGGGAAAGGCATCAGAAAGGCGGAGGAAAATGATGATTTTGCAACCCTGTTCAGGCAGGTCCAGAACGAAGTGCCGGGGTCACCCATATTCATCATGAAGCTAGCCAAAAGGTAACTAATCGTTAGTCCATCCCCGAAATAGCCAAACGAGTCTTTGAAAATGGACGAAGAGCCCCCATCAATTTGCATAGATTTTAAGCCTGAGTCATGTCGGATATATTCGGAACCGGGTCCCGATAAACTTTTACCGGTCGGGAACCGGTATCCCGATAAATTTTTACCGTCGAAACTCGGACGGGTAAAATCACGCAATCGTGCAAGCATCGGCAAAAATGCACTGTTTGGGGCTTATATTGCTCTTTTTATATGCAAATAACATAACAAATAATGAGGCTTTTATGAATTTACATATCAATCTTTACGGGAAAATAGTTACAGACTATCCAGAATTAACTCAGTTTTGCAAGAAAAGTATTTTTCCGAAGTAACTTGAACCTAGAAATCGATCGTTGGTTCAGCATTACGCCACACGTTTCACAGAAACTTAGCCCGCCAGTCGGGGGGAAACATCACATGTACGATCGCTTGTGACATGTGAGCCACTGCCCTCTGCTTACTTACATTGTACCTCTGTCTACTTACATGATCCCATGGCATTTGAAAGCTAAACAGAATACAAAATCACCCCCAAAACAATGAAAAAACTGCTGAATTATCTATAAATTTCCAAGGAACATTCGTGACTAATCGTGAGGTTAACTGAAACCGAAGGTTTTAGCTAGCTAGCAGCAAGTTTTGGAGCCGCTGTTTCATGCATATCGCTCGTATACTTTGCGTGCAGGTTACGGGTCTTTTTTCTTACGCGAGATCCTTCCGCGACGGAGCTATGTTAATTCATCCGCCATACGTTATACATGTAGCCATTTTTTATCGATATTTTGCGTAATTGTTTTCATTGTTTTGGGGCTCATTTTTGTTTCTGTTCAGCTATCAAACGCCATGAAATCCTGTAAGTAGAATATCAAAACATTTTAAAATGTTGCAAATGACCAAAATACGTATTTTGAGCCACTTTTAGAATGCACTGGCTCATCAGCTGGATCATACGAAGATCCATCAGACAACTCCCCTGGAGTATCGGACTAACTTTATGTGCACATCCGCCAACAATATCGTTCAAATGACTAGCAATTTTGCGCTTCCTGTTCAATTTCTGACTCAAACGAAGTAACGAACCAGGAATTTCTCGAAAATAACCACTCTTTAAAGTAAATGATATCAATTGCCCCGTTTTTACTTGAATTCCGCTACATTAAGTGATAATCTTAATTTATTTTTTAACATTTTATTTATTTATTTTTTTTTTTCGGGGCACCGTTACCGATATAACGAAACCGGGTCCCGATCGAAACGGTCGGTAACCGGTGTGATCGACCGAACCGACTCAGCCTTAATAGATTTCAATTCAAAGTTTTAGAGCGCTACCCTGAAAAATAATGTCATGGTGCAATCTTCAAGACTGTTAAGAAAAAAAGCTGGATTTTGCAACCCTGTTCAGGCAGGTTCAGAACAAAGTGACGAGGTCACCCATATTCATCATGAAGCTAGCAAAAAAGGTAACTAATCGTTAGCCCATCCCTGGAAATGCCCAAAAGAGTCTTTGAAAATGAACAATGAGCTCCTATCAATTTGCATAGATTTCAAATCAAAGTTTTAGAGTGCTACCCTGAAAAGATAATGTCATGGTGCAATTTTCAGAATTGTTCAGAGAAAAAGGAGGATTTTGCAACCCGTTATATTAAGATTAATTGATATAATTATGACAAAACTCCAATGATGATTATCCTAATTATATATTTGCGATTACTTTACGTTTAGTGCACGTCATTTGGAAGTCCAACTTCTCGGAGACAAGTACGGAAATGCCATCTCTCTGTTCGGCCGTGACTGCTCGATCCAGCGCCGTCACCAGAAGATCATCGAGGAAGCGCCGACAACCATCGCCAAGGACGAGATCTTCCGGCAGATGGAGAAGGTACTGAAATTGTATTCTTGTAATTTTGGATTTGTGTATTAAGTCCCAGATCACAATTTGCAAGTAATTCCCATATAAGAATAATATCCCAAGTTGCATTACACAAGTTTCAATACAGCTGTTCAGGGTGGTCCGATAGTCCAGGAAAAGAATGTGCAAAATTTTAAAATAAATAAACTAAAAACAAAGACCTACCTGTTCCTTGTTATTTGTTTAATCCCACCATCTCGTAGAACCAAATGATGAATTAGTTTTACAATTTTTAACAATGATTTGTCGTTCAGGATGATCCAATATTCCGAGATGGTGGGCTATGTGAGTGCATAGAGTGCTGTAACAGAGAAATTGTCTAAATCTGTCTTGAGACTGTGCTCAAACAAAGACCAATGATAACATCCTTGATATGTGTCTGATTTCAATATTTACCATATTCTCTCATACTTACTTGAGTCCCTTTAAGATTGCTATCTGACTGCTAAAATCCAAATAATACTGGTAATTACCCATACAAATTGTGTATGGAAATGTGAAAATTGTGCACTTTGTGTGCGGGATTGATAGAAGTGTGTATCCATTCAATGGGGTAATAATAATAGCGCTTAGAGGCTCTTTGTAATTTGCGCTCTATACATTTCTATTATTATTATATGCCCCCTGCAGTCAGCCCGGGAAACCTGTTTGCACATGGGAGCCGTATGAAACCCTGCAAACCAAATAAATGAATGAATGAATTGAGAAATTAATTGTGTAAAATGTTTAAATCATTATTATCCAGTCTGCAGTTCAATTGGCCAAGATGGTGGGGTACGTGAGCGCAGGAACGGTCGAGTACCTGTACAACGACGAGGACGGCACCTTCGCCTTCCTGGAGCTCAACCCCCGTCTGCAAGTGGAACATCCCTGCTCGGAGATGGTCGCCGGCATCAACCTCCCCGCGCTCCAACTTCAGGTAATCTGTGCTTGGTGACCTTTGACCTTCAGTCATATCATATGAACCTACAATGCTTCAATTAAAGTATGTTCACTTTTACTCTAGACTTGTTCCTTTGTTGAATTTACAATCAAGTGATATCAAATCAAATCATGTTTTTATCTAGAATATTTTTATAACAGTTTAGCCTAATTAAAACATGTTTAATGTATGAAGAATTAGAATTCAAGAGACATTTATGCACAGTAATGGTAAGATGAAGATGAATCAAGCAAAATACTGCTGTAAACTGCTTATCTACTAAAAACATTGCCAGTGTAATAAAATGAGTCGGTGATGAGGCAAGCTTTCAATCCGATCAGAATCTTTGTCAGGGCAAAGAAGGAAAACAAAGGGGAGTGTTTGTCTGATGCCTTGTAAAGTTCTTCTAAAGAAATGAATTACAGGGATAGTACAGCTTTGGTCAAACAGAATTTTAGTAACTAAAACTTGTAATTTATCATTAAAAACTAACAGGTATATTCAAGGATGCTTGAATGGTAGTAAAACATTAACGGTTAAGTTACAGGGCTGTTTTTATTCACAGAGCAGCCATTAACACAAGAGGGTGCCCTCTTCAGACACCTCAAGTTTTAACAATTTTGTTTTTATGGGGAAAATGTGAATGTGATGTTTGGTTAAAATAAAAAATAAAAAAATTAAAAATATATATTTTCAAAAATGTGCATTATTATTTTAAAATACAGTCATGTCTTTCCTTAATTTTAGCTCTTCAAATGTTACACTTAGTTTTTCATTACCTCTAAACCTCTAAACCAAAATTGAACTATCCCTTTAAAATAAAAACACTATTTTGTATATTATTTTCCTTTCTTGTTGCCTCAACAGGTTGCCATGGGGGTCCCCCTACATCGCATCAAGGACATCAGGCTTCTATACAGTGAGAGTCCCTGGGATGACTCGCCCATCGACTTTGACAAGTGAGTATCAAACTAATAATAGTGAAATCTGTTGTATAGGGACTACCTAAGGGAATCAAAGATTGCCAGGTGAGCTTTATTGATGGGTTGCATCACATTACTTTTCCCTACAGGGGACCATTGTTGGCGGTCACTGTAGGCAGGTTGACTAAGAAAGGTTTGATTGTTATATTAAAGTTATCTTATGGATAACATCCAAAAGATAAACAATGGGAACGATTTGTTATGTCTACGCCAATGATACTGAGTTCCTACATATTCAGTCTTTAGACTGAGATTTTATATTTTCCATCATGCTCATGATCTGTACTAAGTTTTGACAATTACCTCATAGTTTTGTCAGACAGCGGGTAATTGCATCTTAGATAATATCTGAAAATGTGTTTACTTCATTTAAATATTGATTGATTAATGAAATTGACAATAAATACATGCATTTTGATTGCATTTCTTTATAACAGCCCTCCAGTACCACCTGTTCCAAAGGGCCATGTGATCGCCTGCAGGATCACCAGTGAAAATCCAGACGAGGTACTGTATTCTTGAAACAAATCCTTATTTTTATTTCATAGGGGAGAATCAATATAGCTCTAATGTTATTAGAAATGGTCCTAACTTTTTTTGTCGAGTTCATTAAATTTCTTGAAGGAAATTCTGGCAAATTATCCCTTTTATGTCAGTATTCAGTTATTCGCTTTCATATTTATGGTAGAACTGTTATCAAGTGATGAAATTGAAACATTACATTTAAAATATATTGATGGATGAATTCTGGCATCTCACCTGGATAAATAAATGACAACTATATTGTGTAATAATGAAAATTGCGCCTATCACACACACTCACACTAAAACAAAGTCATAGCCATACCCAGATATATTTTTACAATATAAATAATTGTTCTTCATAATGTTAACCAGGGATTCAAGCCAAGCGCAGGAACAGTTTCTGAGCTCAACTTCCGTAGCAACAAGAACGTGTGGGGATACTTCAGCGTGGCTGCTGCGGGCGGTCTGCACGAGTTTGCTGACTCCCAATTTGGTCACTGCTTCTCGTGGGGAGAGGATAGGGAGGACGCAAGAGAGTGAGTTTTCAAGGAGTTTTGGTGATGATGATGATGATGATGATGCTGCTGATAATGATGATGATGATGATGATGATGATGATGGTGATGGTGATTTTTGTGGTGATGGCGGTGTTAGTGGAGATGATGATGATGATGATTGTAGTGGTGGAGGTGGTGATGATGATGGTGGTGGTGGTGATGATGATGATGATGATGATGATGATGACGATGCTGATGATAATGGTGATAGAGGTGATGATGATGATCTTGGTAATAGTTATAAAGATGACCACTATAATGCTGACTTTGATGGCAATAATTATAAAAAGGACGACAACAGTGATCATGATGCTCGGATATTGCTGATGATTATTATGACAGAATACAATAACGATGATGATGTTGACAATGATGATCTTGCCAGTAATAAAGATTTTAATGATCACCATTATCATTTTAATTATAGGAACATGGTTGTTGCGTTGAAGGAACTCTCAATCCGGGGTGACTTCAGAACTACAGTAGAGTATCTGATTATGCTGCTGGAAACCGACTCCTTCCAGAACAATAATTTCGACACGGCATGGCTGGACAAACTCATTGCCGAGAAAGTACAGGTAACTAGTAACATTGTCAAAATCCACACAATTTACTTAAAACTCCAGCAGTTCTCACATTGTACCTTGTTGCATTCGTATTACTAATAGAAGCATGGAACAGGTTTTGGTTTTCCAAATGTTTTTTTTTGGTTATTAAAATATGTATGATGGAATTGTTAGGATTTGAAATTCTCAGTCAGTGCTGTGAGTTAGTGAATTTTAATTTGCATTTTCGCTCATTATTCTGTCAAACAACATTCTTTCATCATTGAATCTTCACACATCACTCAGTGGACATATCAGATCACAGAAATACACATTTCATTAACCAATTGTCCGTTGTTGCACATTTCAACAAAGTTACTAGATTCCTTTATTAAAGGGAAGGGAAACGCTGGCACTACTGTCACTGATAAGTGCATAGTTTTGGTTTCTTGTAGTTGTAGAAATATTATTCCTTTTGGGTATCACTTATAGTGGAAATTATCAATGTTTTTGAGTGGTAAATATATAATTCCTTTTGGGTATCACTTATAATGGAAATTATCAATGTTTTTGAGTGGTAAACATATAATTCCTTTTGAGTATCACTTATAATGGAAATTATCAATGTTTTTGAGTGGTAAAAATATTATTCCTTTTGGGTATCACTTAAAATGGAAATTATCAATGTTTTTGAGTGGTAAACATATAATTCCTTTTGAGTATCACTTATAATGGAAATTATCAATGTTTTTGAGTGGTAAAAATATTATTCCTTTTGGGTATCACTTAAAATGGAAATTATTAATGTTTTTGAGTGGTAAAAATATATTAATTCCTTTTGGGTATCACTTATAATGGAAATTATCAATGTTTTAGAGTGGTAAAAATATAATTCCTTTTGAGTATCACTTATAATGGAAATTATCAATGTTTTTGAGTGGTAAAAATATTATTCCTTTTGGGTATCACTTAAAATGGAAATTATCAATGTTTTTGAGTGGTAAAAATATAATTCCTTTTGGGTATCACTTATAATGGAAATTATCAATGTTTTTGAGTGGTAAAAATATTATTCCTCTTGAGTATCACTTATAATGGAAATTATCAATGTTTTTGAGTGGTAAAAATATAATTCATTTTGAGTATCACTTATAATGGAAATTATCAATGTTTTTGAGTGGTACAAATATTATTCCTTTTGGGTATTACACATAAAATGGATATTATCAATGTTTTTGAGTGGTAAAAATATTATTCCTTTTGGGTAACACTTATAATGGAAATTATCAATGTTTTTGAGTGGTAAAAATATTATTCCTTTTGGGTATCACTTAAAATGGAAATTATTAATGTTTTTGAGTGGTAAAAATATATTAATTCCTTTTGGGTATCACTTATAATGGAAATTATCAATGTTTTTGAGTGGTAAAAATATTATTCCTTTTGAGTATCACTTATAATGGAAATTATCAATGTTTTTGAGTGGTAAAAATATAATTCCTTTTGAGTATCACTTATAATGGAAATTATCAATGTTTTTGAGACCACTATCATCTGTTTTTTTTTGTTTTGTTGGTTAGGCTGACAAACCAGACCCAGTTCTAGGAGTGCTCATCGGGTCGGTCCACATCGCCGATTCCTCGATCCAGGAGAACTTCTCCAACTATCAAAACAACCTGGAAAGGTAGGTCATATTGATGCAGGGGGTTGTTTTACAAAGATTCTAAGTTGAACTTAACTCTAAGTTGGACCCAACGATTATGGAAAGTTAGGTCATATTGATGCAGGGGGGTGTTTTACAAAAATTCTAAGTTGAACTTAACTCTAAGTTGGACCTAATGATTATGGAAAGCCATTTGTAGCCTCATTAGGCCATATTGATGCAGGGGGTGTTTAAAAAATATCCTAAGTTGAACTAAACTCTAAGTTGGACCTAATGATTATGGAAAGCCATTTGAAGTCTACGGCCATATTGATGCAGGGGGTTGTTTTACAAAGATTCTAAGTTGAACTTAACTCTAAGTTGGACCTAACTATTATGGAAAGCCATACGTAGCCTCAGAATAAAACATATTCAAAAGCAAGAATGCACATTTTTTTTTTACATCAAGAACATGGAATCTCCTTGATAATAGAAAATATTATTATTATGATTTTAATCAACATTTTATGCCTTATAACCCATTCCCTTCAAGTTTTTGAAATCCCAATATAGCTTGTACACAACCCACCCGGTTCCCGTAGTCAAAGGGTTAAAAGACCCTTTTCAACAAAATTAAAGGGATAGTTGAGTTCTGGTAAGGAGAATAAAGTTTTGGTGAAACTGAATTTTAGTAACCAAACCCTGCATCATTACATTACAAACTAATAGTTATAACTAGAAAGGAACACAAAATTACAAATGACGTAGTAAAGATCATGTTATCATTAAAAAAGAGCCGTTAAAACGTAAGAGGGCGCTCTCTAAACACTCATCGGTTTCAACCATTTGGAATAAAATATTGTGCATGTGATGTTTTGTTGAAATAGTGATTAGATAGAGATATAACCAACAACTATTTAAATACCTATTTTGTAACTTTTTGAAAAGAGGAAGCATTTTCTAAAATTTTTAACGGCAGGTTCAAAATTCTCTAATAAACCTGGGGCCCCAGCTTTATTACAAATTGTTATATTTATGGATATTTCAGCCGTCTCTGAACCGATTTTGATCAAACAAAGATGATTTTATTATGTAAATATTATGCTCTTTCAAATTTTACACTCAGTTTTTCATTACCTCACAAAAAAAATAAGTAGTCTAGTGCCCTCTCTACCAAAACTCAACTATCCCTTTAAGTCAATTTACACATTTACATAAAGACATACAATCTCTATCTGGTGTTGACAGGGGCCAGGTCCTACCGGCAAGCACGCTGAGCAACGCGCGAGAAGTCGACCTGATCAACGAGGGTTACAAGTACGTGGTTGACGTGACCCGCCAGGGACTCACTAGCTACCATCTATGCATGAACAAGTCGTCGGTAGAGGCCGAAATTCATCGCATGCCTGACGGAGGATTGCTGATCTCGTACGACGGGAATAGTTACACCACGTACATGAAGGAGCAAGTTGATAGGTGAGAGGATTGTGTTCAATTTGTTGAGGATGAGGGTGATATATGAATGATGATGATGGTGATCTGGATGATGACAATTATGATAGTGGTGATGACTATAACTATAATGATAGTGATAATGACATTTAACGAAAATGGTGAGGATGATATTACTGCTAATGATCTTGATGAGGAGGAGAAAGAGCAGTATAGAATGCCATGATAGAAGATAACTTACATTACTTAAATTTATATTAATCACATCTATGTCATTCAGTACCAATACATAATACTCATCTCTCACCTTTTGTTGCCATAGTTACCGCATCACCATCGGCATCCAGACCTGCATCTTTGAGAAGGAGAACGACCCGACGGTCCTGCGCTCCCCGTCGGCCGGAAAGCTGATCAACTTTGTGGTGGAGGACGGAGGGCACGTGTATGCCGGCCAGCCCTACGCCGAGATCGAAGTGATGAAGATGGTCATGAGTTTACGCGTCAATGAAACTGGATGGTGAGGAAATTGTGTGCTACTATTTAAGCTTTATCTGCATTTAGCTTTTACACTGGCAATATTGTGAAGATGATGAAGATGATGATGGGAGGTAATATTGGTGATAATGGCGCATTGGTGAAGGTGTTGATGGTGACTAAATTAAGAACATGCTGATTAAGAATCATGATGACGATCATGATAATGATGATTGTTAAAACTGCTTTTCATTGATGTGATGACATTGATTGAATATGGGGAATATGTTTAAGCTGCTTCTAATAAATTGCTTGTAGTAAAAGAAAACTAAATTTCAAAATTCAAAATCTACACATCTCTGTTTTCTTTGTTTACCTTGCAGTATTCACTATGTGAAGAGACCAGGAGCAGTACTAGAGCAGGGCAACATGGTGGCCAGACTAGACTTGGATGACCCAAGCAGAGTCCAGAAGGTAATTAAAGAAAACAAAGACATCATTATGAACCACGTTGTTATAATGAGGTAATAATAGTGATGCTCCGCGAGCGTCGAAAGACGGAACGTGCGCTATATAAGTAGCCACCATTATTATTATTATCATTATTCCAAATTGTGGGAAAAAGCGCATGTTTAGAGTCAAAATATGGAAACTCAGGAAATTGTTTTATTTCTAAATTCTTTAGAGGGGCATCAGAGTTGAAAGCAGAATTCAGTAAAACTCAACAATCTGTTTAGGATAACCAAGAACATCAGAAAATGGTCTCCTTTTCATTCATTCTGCAAATTATTTTAATTCAAATCAACAAATTCTCTTTTTTTTTTTTACTAGGCCCAACCTTTCACAGGCATCTTCCCCGCCCCAACCAACTCGCACCTCAAGGGACTGAAACTCAACCATGAATTCAGGAAGACCAAAGAAGCAGCTGAAAGCATCATGAATGGTTACTGCTTGCAAGAACCACACTTCATCAAAAAGGTAAGCACAATTATTATGCTATTGAGTACACTAATACCCTTTACTTGTTTACAATTGTTTTATAACATTATAAAGTGCTTTTCATTAGCTTTCATTTAATAGCAAGTGAACGAAAATATCAACAATATTTAGCAGAGTGGTGCTTATATTTTATATTTTGATCAGATATTGAATTAAATGCTGAGGCTAGAAACTTTGGAAGCACAAATCAAATCTCTCTTCTTAGAGGCAAAGTTCAAAATTTGAGATTTTTCTGCAAAAAATGGTTGTCAATACATCCCAGAAAGGTTTTCCAAATAACTTTTAGTTTTCTGTCTGTTATTTTATTCTGTAATATATATGACCTTTGACATTTGACCTTTCAGTGCAATGAGTTGACAGACCGTCTGATGTCTGCACTCTGTGACCCCGCCCTACCCCTGCTAGAGATGGTAGCATCTGAGAAAGATTTCCCAAGTGTCTTAGTTTTTTTATTCTGTCTCTATTAATGACCTCTGACCTTTGACCTTTCAGTGCAATGCGTTGACAGACCGCCTGATGTCTTCGCTCCGTGACCCGGCCCTACCCCTACTAGAGATGCAGGAGATGGTGGCTAGTATATCAGGGAGAGTGCCTAGCGCGGTGGAGGCAGAGATTCGGAGACTCCTCAACAACTACAGCAGCAATATCACATCAGTACTTTGTCAGTTTCCGAGCCAACAGGTATGATGTAATGGAAGATAATGGTCTAGTCTGTTTGGTAAATGCTATTAAATTCACATCTCCTACTGTTTCAGTTTTAATGGTTTTTATAAACCCTTGATTGCTATTATATTGCATACATTCTAAGTCTTCCTATTTCTTGTAAAGTTGTTTCCTTGTGAGGTATTTGTTTTGTATGGAGCAATATTTGTATGACATGTTTTTGTTCCATCTTACTCTTGACTTCATCAATGAAAATACACTGCCAAGAACCATCTACATGTATATATCATTAAAATTTGAATGACAGCTTTGCAAATGTCTGAAAGTGCCATTAGTTCAGCTATGCTTAGGAAGATGGGAGACATGGATACATTCTTCATGCATTTTGTGGAAAAGAATTTAAGAATAATTTCACCCTTACTTACTCTTGAAAAGGAACCGAGGACAAACTTGAATTAGTTCTGCCTACTAAGGAACTTGTCACTGTACTTGTACAAGCTATTTCACCATTGTGTTTTATCTTTTTTTGACAGATTGCTAATGTTCTGGATCGCTATGCAGCTACGCTCCAGAAGAGGACAGACAGGGATACCTTCTTCATGCACACTCAGGGAATAGTTCAACTTGTGCAGAGGTGAGAGAACTTATAACATCTTTGCTTCTGCGTCCATACAATTGAATGAAAATAATGCATTTGGTGCGATACTAGTGTAGAAATACATACCATTCTATTTCTTATACATGTACTTATACACCATTTAGCTAATATCTTGAAATTAAAAGAATAGCTGTCAAAGCAAAGTTATTATTTTCACTCCATTGCTGTTTGTGTTTTGCAGGGCGACATGAAAAAAAATTTGAGGAGCTGATTTGTAATTGTCTGAAATTTCTTCAGAGAGCTGAATATGTTCCATTTCCAAAATTTATTATCTAATTGTTTAATATCACTTTCTCACCAGATATCGCAATGGTATCCGTGGCCACATGAAGGCCATCATCCAAGAGCTCCTACGTCGCTACCTCGAGGTTGAGAAGCGTTTCCAGGTCGGACCGTTCGACAAGGCCATCCAGGCGCTCAGGGACGAGTTCAAGGGAGACATGACGTCCGTCTTCAACATCATCTTCTCGCACTCGCAGATCCAGAACAAGAACAAGATGGTCGTCGACATCATCGTAAGTTAATAGCCCATTTCTTTGATAATTTAAATTGATGTTTATCAAATTATGGTCATGCTTTCACAACAAAATTTGACTATGCTTTTATTTGATTTTAATCATGCTTTCAATATATGTTTAACAAATTTAGATGATGCTTGTTTAATCTTTATTACTGTTAAATTATGATTTAATTAAAATTGCAGAGACAGACTTTAAAAAAAGAGAATTAATTAATCCACTTCATTTGCATCATTGGAAATTAAATATGGGAACAAGCATTTACATTTCACTTTTGTAGTCATTAAAAAAAAAGCAATTAATTATTTTTATAATTAAATGAAGTATGTTCCAAAATTATTTTTCTCAGGATCGTCTGAGCAGCCGCGAGTCTGGCCTGACCGACGAACTGACAGGCATCCTCAGCGAGCTGACAACACTGAATAAGACTGAGAATTGCAAGGTCGCTCTACGTGCGCGTCAAGCCCTGATCGCAGCCCACCAACCGTCCTACGAACTCAGGCACAACCAAGTCGAATCCATCTTCCTCTCGGCCATCGACATGTACGGCCACCAGTACTGCCCGGATAGCCTCAAGGTGTGTATAGTTTAATCTCTAAGAATTCTTTGCCCGTTCCCTTTTATATTCTGATATCCCCTTAGACTTTGTACATAGCCTTCTGGGCCCTGATTCTCGCTTGTCAACCGTCTTACGAACTCGGGAACACCCAGATAGAATTAATTTTCCTTTCGGCCATGTACGGCCACCAGTACTGCCCGGATAGCCTCAAGGTGTGTAGTTGAATCTCTTTAATCACTTACTACGGTTCCCTTTGAGAATCTGAACTCCCCACAGACTTTGTACATAGCCCACCTCCATGTTCCCATAAGCAATGGATTCATTCTAGATCATTGTATGCAGTAAATTGAATGCCTTGTTTCGTTTTAAAACTATACTTATCCAAAAAGGACTGTTGCCATTTGTTATGCAAATTGGTGGCAGTTCACAAAGTCAAATTGTCTTGAACTAGATACAAATTTAGATAAGGTGATACTACTGTACATGTACATGTACATCAACTTTCTCTTTGTTAATGTTCATTTCCAATTTACTTAAAGAACTTTGTTAGAATTTTGAATCAAATGACATGAATTGAGAACAGAGCACTACATCAATACCAGTCAATAATTTTATGTTTGCATATATATACATATTTTTTTTCTTCAGAAACTGATCATGTCTGAGACGACCATCTTTGATGTCCTGCCAGACTTCTTCTTCCACATGAACAATGTCGTCAGACAGGCAGCACTTGAGGTAAAGTAACAATGAATGTAGAAACAAAATGTAGTTCCTAAACGGCCCTGAACTGGTTTTAAGGCTCCCTAAACTGCACTTTCAATTTCTTCTTCCACATGAACAATCTTCTGACTGATTTCCTAAATTGCCCAGAACTGTTTGTATGCACCCTAAACTACCCATTCAATTTCAACAATGTTAAAAGACAGGCAGCACTTGAGGTAAAATAAAGTTGAATGAGTTGATATCCTTAACTGCCCTGAGCTGCTTTAAGGCATCCTCAACAGGTCTAAACATTATCAGAGGTACATGTATGTTGGCTTGGGGCCATTAAAAACTAGCTCTGGGCCACCAATATATCATTAAAGCCACATTCTACTTGCTATAATGGGCAAGCAAGTATAACTTATTTTAAATGTATTTCCTGGTTTTTGGGGCCATCAGACTCGGGTTTTGGGCCGCTAAAAATTTGAAATCTTTGTTTAACTTGCCTGACTGGGCCACAAGAAAAAATGGTAATTTCGAGCATTGTCTATGTGAACAATGTTGTAACACATACAGCACTGGAAGTATACATGTAATTTCCATTCTTTTCTGTACTGTTAAATGCACAATGGTTATTATATATATTGTACATTGTGTTATTTTGACTTTATACAATAATATAAATTCATTAACAGGTGTACATGTTCGACGTGCCTACATTGCCTACGACCTCAACTGTCTGTAACACGCTATGCTCTCCAGTGGACTGCATCGTTTAATGGCAGAATAGCAGCCACACCTTTATTTTATGTTTACATTGCCTCTTTTTTTCACTTTATTTATTTAACGATTGTTATTTTTTTTTTGAATAGGTGTATGTTCGACGAGCCTACATCGCCTACGATCTCAACTGCTTGCAGCACAATATGCTCTCCAGTGGACTCTGCATCGTGGAATTCCAGTTCATGCTCCCGTCCTCTCACCCCAACAGGTAAATGGAATAGTCCAAAACTGCATCAACTTAGTAACTTTGGTGCCATGCATGTGTGAAATTTAATATTCAAATGAAATAAAATGTCTTGGGGAGTGCATTATGTGTAGTTTATTCTAACATGGTTTCAGAGAGTAAAAGGCATGGTACAATTTATAAATTTTTTGTTCAAGCTTATTATAAAGACACCTTTAAATTCAATATTCAACAATTGTTTGGGATTATCATACAAACGGGGGAGCATTGGAAGAGTGCATGAGACATGTATATTACTGTATTCCCTCCCTTATCTCAGTCCACCAACTGCAATGTGGTAACATGGTTTGGTTATTGAACAGAATATAATTGCTATTAAAGAATGTATGAATATATGTTTGTGTTGGGTCATCCTTCCATTTATCCATTTCATTCAGCCAGTCCAGTGGGTCCAGTGTCCTATAATGTACTGTTTTGTTAAATCTAACAAAGTTTATATACTAGACTTGTGAATAACAATATAAACATAATGTGATGTTTCTTTCAAAAAAAAAATTCTGTATCTTCCTTTTCAACCATTGTGCAAATCATTAGCCCCAAAATGCTTCATAATGCAGAGAGTAATCATTTATGTATGATATATTGTGTGATCAAAATTTTGCAACATCAATTCATATGCAAGCAAATGGTTTGCTGTGGAAAACAAATTATATCAGTTGCAGAGTGTGTATCTACATTAACTCGAGCAATGTACGTCTTTATACGTAAGTCTTCATCAAGGCTTCATTGTCATTTCATGCAAAGAAAATGACCAATAACGAAGCATGATGATTAACCTTACAAAGATAGAATTTACTTGTAGATTAAATTGGCCCTTCTCTATTAATGTTATAAAATATATTAATACAATTTCCAAACAAAACAAGCTTGTAGTAACAGTCACTGTTGACTACATCCTTCATGTACACTGGTTTAGGTGGTGTTTGGTTCCGTAAATGAAAATAACATTGATACCGATTACTTGTTTTTTTAAAAACAAAACTGTGAAATCAAGGGAGATTTTTTATATGTTTGAAACGTGTTCATCAACAAATCTTTAATGAATTCTTGTAATGACTTTAGTCCAGTAACTATGGCATGTTATGGCTTGCAATATACAGAGTTTATTTATGTGAATATACATTTTCTTGATATTATTGAAAACAGTAAGAAAGATCCTGTCATAAAGAATCGCCGGTATGTTTCAATTTAAACTTTATAGCCTGAAACTTGTTAGATACTTTTGGAATGCGTTTCCCCATAAAATTAAGTTAAATTTGTTGATAGTTTCTGCTTTTAGTTTTAGCCTGTTATGTTATTTTATTTGCTGTTATTTTTATTTATTTGTTTACTTTTTATTTTTTTGACTGCATTGGACTAACAATGAGATTTGGATTTTAATTTGGTTGGTACTATCAGTTCTTTTACAGGATATAGCAATGATGTTACTGCATCATAATGTATAACATTTAGTATTCCCCCCAATCCCCTCATAACATGGGTCACACTATGCAGGAAATTAAAAAATGATGTATCGTTTTGTCAGTCCCATGCTTGAGTAAGTAAATATTGACATCTGTGTATTAAACTATATAGCACCGTTCCAGTTTATTGTTTGTTTCTCTCCCCCCAATAAATAAAGTAAAATTCAGTAACAAATTGTAATGCAAATGCCAAATCTTTCTATGATTTCATTTAACATTTTTTTTTTCCATCCCAAAACAAGATTTGTCCCAACCTCTGCTGTATTCTTTTTATTTGAAGGTACAATGAATATGAATGGAGTTTATAGTGCATCATTAGTCAACAATAACATTCTAAAATCTAACCCTAATTGAATCTCCCCAATTCATTTTGTTTTCCCCCTCCCCCCACTTCCAACCAAGGTTCCTTATAACAGACAGGGGTCACAATGTGCCTGGCACTAAGAATGTCAGGAAGAAAAAGACTCCAACAGGCACGAGGTGAGAAGCAGAGGGTCGCAAGTGCCCGCTGTGTGTTAATAACAATCGCTTGACCCTTATTGCCATTTATGCCCTTCTGCCGTTAATACTTCTCGTACTTATCTACTTCCTTGCTTTGAATTTCTGCTAATGCATGACTAACTGCTTTAAGCCGAATGCACGCAGAGCCGACTCGACCCGATCTGACTTATTTTTTAGTAAAAATCGGGTGAATGTGCGTTGCCTCACAACTCTGATTTTGCCAGTCAGGAGCCAATCGGAAGACAGCAAGGGCCGTTTCAACATGTTGAATCAGCTCCGACTGATCGGGCCCGACTCTAGCCTGACTGCAAACCAGTTGGATCTGGTCGAGTCGGCTCTGCATGCATTGGGCTTTACTTAAGCAAATTAATAATTTCTCACAAAACAGTTAAACCTGCTCTAGCCACCACCTGTTTAGAAAGACCCAGCTGTTTTATATCCTTCTGTCTTTTATATATTTATTATTAACCTCATTTTTAATCGCAGCTGATGCATGACTTTATAATGCTGCTACTTTTTAACATTTTTATCTTTTTCACAATATTATCTATAACTATTTAATATATTTCTTTACACAATAATGTTCTCCTTTTTACCTCTTCTTGCTGATAAATGCCCCATTTTTAAATTATAGTTCTTAGTCTCACTTACTGTTGTGATTTATAAAATAAAGAAACTATGACTAGTCTCTTTGAATTTTGTATGTTACTGCAGAAAAGGCGCATCATCAATGTAAGTTTTGATGTTTCCCTTTAAATAGATCCATTACATAATTAACTGACATTTTCATATATCCCCACATTGCAAGAAACCATACATACTGTATACATGTACATTTACAAATATTCTCTATGAACAAATCCTACATTTGACATATTAGCCATTGCAAGAAAACATACCAATTGTAGCTGTGTATGTCCTGTAAACATTTCTGCATTACTAATTTCAAATAAATACATGTCGATAATTATACTCTTGATGGTTCCACTGTATTGGTTTGAATCGCCTATTGCCCAAACCATGTAATTTAAATTTAAAAAGTATTGGGAATTAATCTGGATGAATTAAACAATATTGATAATAATACAAATTCTGGTCTTGACTAGCAAACATAACTATTGCTACCTGTACAAAGTCGTGTTTACCAACAATACATTTTGTCAATTGTGACTATCCTTCCTTTTGTAAACAATGTCTGATAAATTTCATTTAAATGTTTATAATATGCACATCCCTTGCTGTATATATTAATACATATTCACAATGTTTCAATTTTGACACTTAAAAGTCTGTATGATTCCAGTTGTTCAATGACAATTTGATTACAATCCTATACCATAAATCCTAAGACAGTACAATATCCATTGTATACTGTAATGCAACCCATTTGTTCTTATTTATATTTCCAACTAAAATCTCTGATGTCAGTCCTCTGAGCAAACTAATCCCAAACAGGAGTAACATAGTACATGTACAACAATCATTTTCATTTAAGGTTCTAATCCAGTCTTGTCAATCATAACAATATTATAGATTTAAAACTTGTTGCTTTGTCTGTAATATTTAGTATTTTCTTTAATTCAAACTTCACACCTTTTTTCTATTTTCCCTAACATTTTACCTTTTCATTTGATTAATAAAATGTTTAGTTAAAACATACAGGTTTGATCATTCTAAATACTAATTCCTGTAGAGTGTCTGATACAATTGAATTTAACAATTTGTTCATGCCTTTCAGTTTTGAGTGTACTTTTTCCATCTTAAAAGGATAGTTGAGTTCTGGTAAGGAGAGTACAGTTTTAGTGAAACTGAATTTTAGTAACCAAAACCTGCATCATTACATTACAAACTAATAGTTATAACTAGAAAGGAACACAAAATTACAAATGACGTAGTAAAGATCATGTTATCATTCAAAAAGAGCCGTTAAAACGTAAGAGGGCGCTCTCTAAACACTCATCGGTTTCAACCATTTTGAATAAAATATTGTGCATGTGATGCTTTGTTGAAATAGTGATTAGATAGAGAAATAACCAACAACTATTTAAATACCTATTTTGTAACTTTTTGAAAAGAGGAAGCATTTTTTTGAATTGTTAACGGCTGGTTCAAAATTCTCTAATAAACCCGGGGCCCCGGGTTTATTACAAATTGTTATATTTATGGATATTTCAGCCGTTTCTGAACCGATTTTGATCAAACAAAGATGATTTTATTGTTTAAATATTATGCTCTTTCAAATTTTACACTCAGTTTTTCATTACCTCACAAACCAATTAAGTAGTGTAGCGCCCTCTCTACCAAAACTCAACTTTCCCTTTAATATACTACTCAAAAAAAGTTGAGGATCTCTTTTTTCTTAACTTGTATTTGTATTTCAGCTTGCTTTTTCAATGTTATGTCTTTTGCATTTGCTTGCTAGTGCTATTTTACAAAGCTTTCAAATACTGTTTGTAATTGTCTTTTATTCAATCATTTTGTGAAAATCAATATTTACCGTAATCATTTGTAGATATTTCTGCTTGCTATTCAATTGTTTCTTTACAATTATTCTGTCTTATTTAGAGTATAGCTTTGTGTTCAATTTCTTATACTTAATTTTTGATATTGTTAATGTTTATGCTTTGTTAGGGCTTCTGTTGTCGGTTTGCATTTTCTTTAAATCAGGATTACAAATAATTATTGTACATTTATCTTCATCTTCTTATTTGCCTTCAAATTTTGCCAAATACAGTGGTGTCTGCATATTATTTTTACCCATTCAATTGGAGTACCCCATTAAATGTAAACAATAAAAAAAAAAAAAAAATCTAAGAAATGTTTTGTATAATCCTGCCCCTTTGAAAGGAGTACCCCTTAGATGGTACCCTATAGACCAGTCTGTAGATAGCATATGGGACCCGGATATGGGTCGTTTGACCCCTTGACCATTGAATTCTACAATCATGGGTAAGATATAAAGCTTTTACTCTGTGCAGTCATGTTCAGAGTGGCAGATGGTTGTCATGGGATATCCTTTGTTACTTTCATGAGAACAATTGATCAACCTACGCAACAAGGAATTTCCAATCGATGTACTCAAGAATAACAAGTAAAGAACCTTATCCAGTCCTTTCAATACGATGAATGCCGCATTGGTACGATTGACCTTTGTATTGCGCATGCGCAGATTGTAACTACGAACTGGCTTATTATGCGGAGACCACTGTATTTCAGACCAACATTTCTCTTGTTTGTATTTTCTATTTATATATTCTCATCTCTTTCAGTCATATGCTTTGCCAAAGAAAAGGCTTGAAAGTTTTGTATCGTTTCTAAGCTGCTTTTCTCCTCTTTTTCCTTTTCTTTAACTAGGGAAAAAACGCACAATGTGTAAGTCGCAGAATGCATGTGCACATTGCTGCCTGTCTTTTGAAAGATTTTTTATTTTATTTGTAGGTTGAGAAAGAGAAGGGCGCTAAGTTACTTTCTGAACTTCAGAGAGAATCATGTTTAAAGTTTAGGTACCTTGTGGTTACCAAATTGATCTCCCTTGTAATTTTTGATAAATGTTCCTAAAATTAGACAAAATAATTATCTGAACATTTGGCATCACATAGAGAAGGCTCTGACCTACAAACTGCTATGCAGACCCCAATTTAACAAAAAGTGAGCTTAACGCCCTTCTCATGTTCACCCGACAATTTGTTTTAACGTTTAACAATGCACTTTTAACACCGATTTGGATGTTGGTTGAATTAATCTTCAAAGTGCCACTGACAACAATTGTTTGTTTTTACAATTTTCTGCCTGTATTGTAAAGTCTAGCAACTAATTCTGTGTTTTGCACTTTTAGGTAATGTTTTATTTTCTGCATTGAATGATCTCATACTAATGTTTTGATTAGAATTTTATGTCCCAAGGATGTACATAGATTTACGATTTTCTTCAGTTAGACATTAGATTTTAAAAGGGCTGTGCATTTAAACATTAATAAACCAGACTATTTATTGGAATATTGACCACCATCACCATATTTAAAGTAAAAAAATTGATGTTCATACATGTAGTACATGTATATAACTCAAGTTTATCTGATAAATCATATAAATTCATTATATAATTAAGGAATGAGCAAAACAAGTTGAAAGTTTGCTTTGATAACCAAAATAATTATAGTTGCCAATTTTGTTTTACAATTACATGTACTCTGGTTAGGTCATCGATATAAAAATACTGGATATAGCAACAGCGCCCTCATCATTAAGCCAGCGACAGTGTGAAAAAGTACTCCAAAAGTACTCCAAATACAAAGACCATGCTCGCTCGAGTGAATCGATTTACGGAAATGAATAGAAGCACCTTTTGTATTTGGTCACTTAGGTGGACTTTTAGATACTTGCGGCGGCTTCAACGTCGCTCATTCGGCATTGTTCAGCGTGCTGTATCCAGTGTGTATATATCGATGGGTTAGGTACATTGGTCTGGGTCGGGGTAATCCAGATAGAAAAACAGAACGAGTACAATCAATTTTCTATAACTTTGAATTCACCACAGATAACTGCACCAAGTTCAACAAGTCTCGCTTCAGTTTCTTCCTTTTTTCAATGTTTGCCAACTAAAATCTTGAACAATAATGTTTTTATAATAACATAATTATGTTGAAATATGTATTGAAAATGTGTGTGAACTTGTGCATAACCCTTGAAAGTTTAACACTTCATTTATTTATATACTTCGTATTATATACACCACCATGGAAACCGATACTTACACATCAACATTTACTTCATTTATTGTTGCAGTGGTAAATGTTATGCTGTGAAATCATGAAAACTGCATACATTCTACATCTAATTGATGTACATGTAAATGTTCATCATAAGTAAATAATAACCACTTAATATAAAAACATGAAGTCTTTCATGATCTTTTCAGCAACACTAATTATTGTTGAAATGATGTTGAAGACCTTCTATTATGCACAACGTTTGTAGATTTGGTTGATTTCATGTAAACTTTCATATATACATGTATGACTAATCAATTTCTCTCTAACAAGATATTTCTTTTGGCACCAGCACTTCAAATATGGATTGGTATTAATATAATGTGTTTGTGAACATTTTGTGTTGCTTTTATTTTCATATACTAAAAAAAATATGTGGTGAGTGTAATCAAATATTAGATTTTAGTGTTACCTTATACAGTTTATTACATTTTGGATGATTTGTCTTTGACTTGATCATAAAAGTATGTTCTTAATTCAACTACTATTTGTGTGTTGGTTTTCATTTATCTGTACTACAAAGTATATGTGCAGAATATGATAACATGTATATATGGATATTTTTAAAATTAATTTTTTAAATGATTGAATGAATGGAAAAAAATAAACTAAAAAGTACTTGATCATAACCTATAAATTGGATTGATTCTGTCAACAGGATCGTCAAAACACCCAAGACGGAGGGACTACCCCGGGTGGTCAGTGTGGGGGAGGAGCTATCGGGGGCATTCCTGCCCCCCTGCCAGCGCACAGGCCTCATGTGCGCCTTCTCAACTGTCGCCGACTTTGACAAGTAAGTGTGGGGACCCCAATACAGTAAAACCCGTCTTTAATACGGGACACCTGATCCTGTCTATAGTGGCCACCAATAGTGTTCCCCTGCAGAGAAAAAAGATAGCCGGTGTCGCACACAATTATCTAGATAATTTACCTACATGTACATGTACATTTGTGATTATAGACAAGTGACAATCTAGATAATCGGCCAGTATGTGACACCGCCTTGTGTGGACTGTTTTGTTTTATTTTGTTATTTCCTAATTGCATCTATTTTTACCTCTTCCTCCACCAGCTTCTCTTTTTTTCTTAAATAATAATGATATATTAACAATATAATAATGATAATAATACAAATAAAGATACGACTACTACTATTAATAAGACAAGTGATTTTTAAAATGTAATTTATATAGCTCTTAATGCAGGGTTTCTATTAGCACTGTAGGATTATGTTTACAATTGGTCATAAGGTACAGTTCAAACCCACATGAGTAACCTGTGCACCATCTCAACTCTAATATCTCAAATTAAAATCCCTCTTGTGTTCAGGTACTTTGACGAGGTGATCGACCGGTTCACCGAGATGCAGCTCAACTTCACGTATGGCGTCGACGCGGAGAACAACCCGGAGAACAACTGCGAGATTGACGAGCCGATCCACATCGTCAACATCGCAATCCTGTACCAGGAGCCGCACAGCGACAAGGATCTGTCCAACCAGTTCTTGGAAATCTGTCAAGGAAGGGTAGGTTCCTTTATTTTTGTTTTCTTCTGTTTGAATGTGACATACATGTACACCATTTATTTTCTATCAATCAAGGCTGTACAATAATGAATAATATTTTGAAGCTATGCAAAGGGAAACATATCTTTCATAAGTTCTCTACAAAAAGCCACACCGTGACAGGCTGCCTGGTCCTTCCAACCAGTTCTTGGAAATCTGCCAATTAAGGGAAGGTATTCCCGCTCTTTCTTTTGATTTGATTTGAATTGATGCATAACATAATTTTAATTGATCTATAATGATTTGATAATTCACATTGCCAACATCGCAATCCTGTACAACCAGTTGTAGATCTGCCATGGAAAAGCAAAGTCATTGTCATTCTTTTTGTAGTGCTAGTTTGATTTGCTGGTTTTATATGGCATTCAATATATATATTGAATACTTTTTATACCAAAGCAACAAATATCAACTAAACTTTGAATACCAACAAACCATGTTCTCATGCTTTCTTATCTCTTCTTCTGTCTACAGAAAAAGAAGCTGTTTGACAGGGACATCAGGCGTGTCAGCTTTGTCGTGTTCCAGCGCAGAGAGTTCCCCAAGTACTTCACCTACAGGGCGAGGCTCGACGTAAGTCAACTCCACATCGATTATGATGGTGATGGTGATGGTGATGGTGATTGTGGTGATGATGATAATGTTGTTGTAAATGATGATGATGATGATGATGATGAAAACGATCGATTTATGATGATGATGCTGATGCTCATGATGATGATGATGATGATGGTGATGGTGATGGTGATGGTGATGATGATGATGGTGGTGATAATGATGATGGTGAAAGTGATCGAGATTTGGATGATAATGTTGTAAATGATGATGATGATGATGATGGTGATGGTGATGATGATGATGATGATGATGATGATGATGACGACGACGACGACGACGACGACGACGACGACGACGACGACGACGACGACGACGACGATGATGATACACTAGCTTTGAAGAATAAAAGATTTTGATGGGATTTTTATATTTATAACATACTTTTCCGTGCCCTGATAAGATGTGAAGCATGTTAATTTGTTTCTAAATTCTTATGACAGTTCCATGAAGATCAGATCTACCGTCACTTGGAGCCAGCGCTCGCCTTCCAACTGGAGGTCAACCGCATGAGCAACTTTGATCTTCACCTCATGGAGCGCGCCAATTATCGTATGCACCTCTACCTCGGATCCGCAAAGGTACATACTTAACAAAATGTTTTTGAAGTATTTGTTATCACATTTCCTTTTTAATTAAGTAGGAAAATACTTGACACTGACTTGTGCATGTATGCATTTCTAATGGAACGAGCCAACTATCGGATGCACCTCCACTTCGGATCCGTGAGGGTGCATCCACTTTTAAATGTATTCAAATTTTGCTCTGTTATTATATTTCATCCTTTGAAAATTGAATATTTAAAAAAATGAATGAATGTTTAAAAGGCTACGTTCACTTGGAATAAATTCAAAAACACATTGGATTTGATGCAATTCTTCCTTTGCACTAACGTCGGAAATGCAAATTATGAATTGATTTGATTTATTGCTGAATATTTATGACAGTGCTACATGATTTAAAACCAACTTATTTCTGAATCACATTTTAACTTCTGGCGTTGGAAATGCAAATTATGAATTGATTTGATTTATTGCTGAATATGTATGTTAACAAAATTATAAATTCTCATGTGTGTTATGTGATCAAACATTTATTCACATGCTATATCGATTACAAGCTTGCACTTCATAACTGCATGCAATTAGTCTCCTTTGTGCAGCCCTTTTGTTCCCAACCTTGTTGTGTTGATGTATGACTTGTATTTTTCAGTTGGAACAAACCCCTGTAGTGCAAGACTACCATGCGGATCGGCCTGCTGTAGAATTACATGTAAATTGATGAATACTAGAAATAGAAAAAGACTCCTTCTTTTTTGACACTGTGTAAACCATACCATCTCTAATAGTTTCTCTTCAATTTACTCACCTTGTCTTTGTCAACTTTTAAATAATTTGATGTGTTTATACTCGTTTAATCCCGCCTTAACTTGTGTCTATGCACCTGATCAGCGCTATGTGTGTACATCATGGTATTCAAACTCTTACTCACAGCGCTCCACACTTTCCTGGTTACATTTTGTTGAACTCTTGGATATCTGTCTTGCTCATAAGGAAATGTCTGTTTGTATGTATTTATTGTGATGGTTCACCAGACATAATTTGACACCCTGCACAGATTGTCTAAATACACTATAGAAAAGTCAAAGACATTCCCATGATTTTTCGGCACATTACATGGTGTCCATACATGAATATCTCTATGACGATATCCCTAGGCCACAGGTCCATTATACAAAGTAATACAAATAATGGAAGGGGCCTGGTCCTCTTGTAACTTTTGTTAATTTAACTTCCCTTTTTTAGTCTGTAATTGCTTCATGTGTACCAACTCTTTGTTAGGACCTGGCTATGGATAGAACACCCGGAAAAGGATGCCCCAACTGAATGCCCTGTTGAGCTCTTTAGACTAGTATAGAGTGGTGAAGTGTGATGTCATAAATGATGTCATAAACATTTTTTTTAGAATTTTCAAATTTGGATTTCATTTTCAGAAAGAGCATAACAAATAATGTCCAAATACCGAAAATCAAAGGAATAATACGTATTGGCCGAAATATGCCCATCCAAATGATTTTTGTGGTCAATGGGCAATCAGTGTTATAGTGCACTGGTTCCTAAATTTAGGAACCAGTGCATTATAACACTGATTGCCCATTGAAGTAAAATTCATTCGGATGGGCATATCTCAGCCAATACGTAACCTATTCCTTTGATTTTCGGTATTTGGACATTATTTGTTATGCTCTTTCTGGAAATGAAGTCCAAATTTGAAAATTCTAAAAAAGTGTTTTTATGACGTCATGGCTTCTGTACTCTTATAGACTATACATCATGAATTTTGATTAACACATTTTTCCTACACCACTTTTAGAACCCTAGCTATACATGGTACATCTAATGTAGTAGATATTTTTTGATAATGCAATTTCTGAACTACAAAATTAATGCGCTCATTTAATAATGAGAACAAGAGTCCCGTCACTTTAATAGAGATCAATTATTTCTGTTTCACTTCCATGTTGGAAAAACATCAATCTATTTGTGAGTATCAAATGAGAAAAAAAAAGGCAGCAAAACTATAATTTTTGATTACATGAAAAATGTGTTGTGTGGTACACAGGGTACAATGATGTTCTCTACATGTATATCAGTGATGTGTTTCTTTGGTGTGCCTTTGAAACTAACACAAACAATTTATGCTTTATATTTAATCCATTAAATACGGTTTGATTCTGGCATACATGTATAGCACACTTTCTCTGTAGCCTGCAGCCTGTGTATATTTGGAACCAGTCCTGGGGGTGTTGCATGTAAAGAGTTGCGATCAATCACAAAGTTGCAGTTCATCGCAAGTCTGAAAATGCTCCTAAATGCACAAATCTGATTGGCTCAGATGCGCATATTTGAAGACATGCGATTAATCGCAACACTGCGATTGATCACAAATCTTTATGCAACACCCCCCGGATCAGGTTAAAGGGATCTAGTAACTTTGTTGACATGTGCAAAAAGTGATGAGTGGTTGATACAATGTATATTGTTGTTATCTGATATGTCCACTGGCTGTAGTGTGAAAATTTCAAGTTAAATGGATGTTATATGGCCGAGTAATGAGCAACAAAGCAAAGTGATATTCTTTTACTTATTGCATTCACTTTGTACACGGCTTTGACGATCCAGTTGATTATTCAACATCTGAACCCTTCAATCGTCTTTTTAACAAAAGGGAAATTTGACAAACCGAAACCTGTCCCATGATTTTATTGTTATTACGAATACAACAAGGTATGAGGGAACCGCTAGAATTCCAATTGAATTTTAAGAATTTGGACTATGTTACTAAGTCCCTTTAAACTTAGTTCTATACGCTAATGTCAAGTTCACTCATTGTTGATTTGTTTTCCTTCTTACAGGATTGTGTGAAAATATGTTTTAAGCTCATGTTTTACTCTTTCAAACAATTTCAAAAAGTCCAAACTCATACATGTATGTGCCTACTATAAGTGGGTTTCGAGCTGGGCGGTCATATATGGTGCTACCATAATCACTTTAATTTGTATCTACTTCACCATGGTAACCAAAAGCCTACAAGCAATATTTAAAGGGATCTAGTAACTTTGTTGACAAGTGCAAAAAGTGATGCGTGGTTAATAAAATGTGTATTGGTGTGATCTGATATGTCCAGAAAGTAATGTGTTCAAATTTCAAGTCGATTGGATGTTATTTGGCCGAGAAATGAGCGAAAATGCAAAGTGATATTCACTTACTCATTGCACTTACTTTGTACACGGCTGTAAAGGTCCCGTAGATAATTTCATATCCGAACACTTCAATCGTAAATATCTTTTCAACGAAATGGAAATTTTTAAAACCGAAACCTGTCCCATGCTTTTATTGTTAATACGAATAAAACAAGTTATGAGGGAACCGCTAGAATTGCAATTGGATTTTGAGGACTTTGACAATGTTATTAAGTCCCTTTAAGTTGTATTGTGCTTCATTTTGTATGCACAATTTTAGATTTGTATATATATATATATATTTGTAGATTTAATATATTGGAAATAAATGGACTTAACCCAACATTTGGTTGATGGCTTTGTGTTACTAATTTTCTGATCTTTTCCTTTCATGATTTCAAAGGGTTAGATTTTAGTATACTCATTAACTATCACTTTATACAGTATGCACATATATGTATCTTCTTCTGCAGCTTATTTGTTGGTGTTGTAACAATTTACTTATATTCCTTCATTATTTGTCAAGGTACACTGTATAGGATAAATATTCAAGAACTAAATTTGAGTTGTGAAAATCTGTTGGATTTCATCACCAACTTTGAATGTAATAACACATTAAACATGTATAAGCCATGATCTGGATGGATTTTGACCTACACAATGGAAACATATCATTGAAATAATTGAAATAATTACAATCGTAATGTTATTTTTTGTTGTTATGATACTTTGAATGGGTTGAATGTTGAAGATTTACATGAACCCATCCCCTAAGTTATTTTATATCCTCCATACATGTACATGGAGCATACATACTATAGGGCCCACCAAGTTCCCATAGGCAATGTGTTTATGTTCAAACAGTCTCAGTGACTTGTAGGAATTATGAAAAAGCCATTCTACCATTTGTATAACCAATCTATGCATAATGAAAACAGGGACATTGTAGCATTTGCATTTTAGCATTTGCACTATTGCAAGATTTTTGCATACACTTTGTATATATCTTTGCAACAAGTGGTTAGCTTTTGTCATTTCAGATTCTACATTGTAAATATGTTAAGAAGGATATTATAATTGACATAAAAAACACTTACATTTTTGTCATCTTCAAATATTGTGAATTCTTCAATTTTGTTTTCACTATCTAAGGTGGAGAAGGGTCAGGAAGTGACAGACTACCGCTTCTTCCTTCGAGCCATCATCCGTCACTCAGACCTGGTCACCAAGGAGGCTTCCTTCGAGTACCTCCAGAATGAAGGAGAGAGGATGATCCTTGAAGCTATGGATGAACTCGAGCTGGCCTTCTCCCATCCTGATGTAAGTTCTTCTCCTCCTATTACTTGCTCAACTCTCCTCCTCCTTCTCCTCTTACTTGTTCTACATTTCTTCCTCCACTCTTCTTCCTCCCCCTCCTGCCCTTCCTCCCCACTCTTCTCTAACATCAAAGTGTCTTTAAAGGTAAATTAAAAGATAAAAACGCTTTGGTTGATCTATGATAATGAATACATCACATATCTGTTGACTATTTCATGTACATTTCTGTCATATTTTTAATATTATTTCTTCTATTTTTATTCTACCTGCTAAGATCCACCCCTAAAAAAACCGTACACAATTGACTTCTCTGACATCACAATACCATTCACCCACCGATCAGCTAGATAAACATTTACAAAAGATATGTTCTCACCCACTGAGTACCGTATTTCATTGAAAACTTCTTTTCATGGTGAGTGAGCATTGTATAAAGCTTACAATACTATTGTAAACAGCTTAAAACTGGTGGTCAGTTGACATACCGATGTCTTTTGTTCATCTAGCTGACTGATGGAATGGTATTGTGAGGTCAGAGTAGTCAAGACAATAGCTTCTGGCAGGGTTTTTCAGGGGTGAAGCTGAGCAGGTAGAAAAAATAAATAAAAAAATTAATATAAAAAATATGACAAAAATGTACATCAAATAGTCAACAGATATGTGATGTATTCATTATCATAGATCAACCAAAGCGTTTTTTATTTTTAATTTAGTCACCCTTTAAGTATACTGGTTGTTAATGTTGTTTCTTTCCCTCTCTACTTTATTCTAGTCCAAGCGCACAGACTGCAACCACATCTTCCTCAACTTTGTGCCCACGGTGTACATGGACCCTGGGAAAGTTGAGGACAGTCTTCGCAGCATGGTCAGTCGCTATGGCTCCCGTCTCTGGAAGCTGCGCATCCTCCAGGCAGAACTCAAACTCAACGTCAAGTAAGCATATATTCTTTTTAAAAATCCATTTTAATAAAATCCAATTTAAAGTAAACCTCACAGCATGCCAGACAAGCAAAACAAACACAAATTGTGGACACTCAATCTGTCTAAGGAAAGGATGGATAACAATTATAATTTTAATCATAACAATATGTTTTAATAAAATATTTATATTTTAATATACACCGTAACAGTAACTAAACTGTTATAAATATTTGGCCAAGAGGTCTAGTACTCGCAGCAAACAATGCCAATCAGGATCTTTGTGACTTGAGTCTAGCTTAAAGACAACAATAATTATACATGTATCTGAATAAACGACTTATTATCAAAATGCACTGTTTCTATAAATACTACTTTTATTACTCTGTCTATCTCAGGTTGAGTGCTCACAGCAAGCCGATCCCCATCAGGATCTTTGTGACCAACGAGTCAGGCTACAGACTGGACATCAGCACATACAGGGAGGAGACTGACCCAAGCACTGGACTGGTAAGAAGAAACTAAACTAAAATAGTAGTGATGAGGAGGATGATGATAATGATGATGATGGTGAAGATGAAATCAAGGATAATGTGGATAATGATGATGAAATGAAGATGGTGGTGGTGGTGGTGGTGATGGTGATAATGACGATAACGATAATGCATCCTGGTTGATGGCGGTGGTGATGATAATGACGATAATGTGTACGTGTGATTGTGATGATGGTAATGGTGAAAGCGATGGTCTCGGTGATGATGAGTGAGATGATGATTTTGAGAATGATGAAAGTAATGATTGTTACATTTGGTTTATCACTGTTCACTCTAGGAGAAGCCCCCAAATTTGTACCAACTACTGAATATAATGATTACTGTAAAATCTCTATTCACGGATTAATGTTTTCGCGCTGGGCAACACAAAAAGACATTTGCGAGTTCTAAGGGCAAAATCTGCAAAAGTTAATGTACCACAACATTGAAATTTCATTCATTGCTTTCTACTTCCAGGTGAAGTTTGTGTCGTACGGCCCGCGCAAGGGAGTGCTCAACGGACGACTGATCAACGCACCCTACATGACCAAGGATCATCTGCAGCTGAAGCGCTACCAGGCACAGACCCTCGGCACCACCTATGTCTACGACTTCCCTGAGATGTTCAGACAGGTTTGTGGAAATGAAAGGATATTAAAGTGTATTAGTTGTCATTTCCTGTTGCCTTCTCCTCTAGTATTGTATCTTTTGTCTGCATGTTAAACAGGGTGGCCCTCATAAATGGAACAGGGTTCTTCCCAAAGAATCCAAACAAAAATGACCCGGCAGGTTAATGGGATAGGGAATCTTTAACAGAGAAAAATGACACCAAGAAGAGCAATTTTTGTCAAGTAGTTTTTGTTTTAGGGCACATTGATCAACATGACTAAAGATCACCTGCAGCTGAAGCGCTGCCAGGCGCAGACCCTGGGCTCCACTTACATGTACATTTTTGTCTATGACTTCCCTGAGATGTTCAGACAAGTTTGTGGAAAAGATATATAAATCACCAAATGTTTTTACATAAGGCTCGACAATAGCACCTGCCTGATTGCCCGGGCAAGTAACAATCAATGTTTGGCAATTAAAATTCTACTAACGGTCTAGTTTGGTTGCCTGATTGTGTAACTAACATTTCTTTTGAACTATGAGAAAATAACTGATTCCTTGCAAGTAAAACTATTCTAGAAGCCAGCCAGATACATGCAGTATTTGTATCACATTGTTTTGTTTTTTTATAGAGCAAGTACATTTTTCAGTTCAGATTTTACTTGCCTGAATGGACCAGTAGAAATATAAAGTTACTAATACTATAGAGGATTTTTTAAAGGAAACTTGTATGTTTTTAATGCTAAATACATGTATATTACTCATTGCGGATATAGTATCAAAAATAATATCGCTAGTGATATTCGTTTGTCTCGCAATGTATGGTCAACAAGGGATCAAAAAGATCACGACGTTTTGTGCGCCGCTGCAACACTTCGTCGGCTTATTTTCGATTGTATGTTTTTGTTTGAAGCAACATTTGTATTATTGGGTGGATACCAAATCCAATTGTCTCTGATGGGTCAATATCTATTGATGCAAATTCTATGACTGCTATTTCATTGTGTCCTGTCTGGATTTTGATGTTCTTATAGAGTTGGTACTTATATGTTGCACAACATTTTCCTGTGGCCAATAGAATTGTAAATGAATTTAAACTAAACATTAACTTACGTAGGTGGGACTTATTATTTTGTTGTGTTTACTTTGAAATAAGTCCTTTCATTGTACCATTTTAATTTTCAGAATGTGGTCCTCCTTTGGGAGAAGCACAAGAAGCAGCATCCAGATGCAAAGATCCCTGAAGAAGTAGTAAGTTCTTGTAATAATACAAAATACATATATACAAATGAAGAACAAAAATGGTTGCATACATTGTAATCTAGAAAGAAACGTTGCATTATTCCCAGGCAAAGGAACTAAACAAGTGACTTTTTCTTTCTTTAGAAAATATATGTCATGATGCAGGAAAGTGCAGGTATGGTATTACCCATATGTCCATGTAGATGTTTGTTTTTATGCCTCCGCCAACGAAGTGGCCGGAGGCATTATGTTTTCGGGTTGTCCGTCCGTCCGTCCGTCCGTCCGTCCGTACGTACGTCCGTCCGTCCGTCCGTCCGTCCGTCCGTCCCGTTTTCGTTCTTGCGATATCTCAAGAACCAGTTGACGGATCAATTTCAAACTTGGTATGAGTGTACATATTGGGGTGACAATGATCTGATTAGATTTTGGGGTTCATGAGGTCAAAGGTCAAGGTCACAGGACTCAATGTATGTGCAAAAATGCCTCGTTCTTGCGATATCTCAAGAACCGGTTGACGGATCAATTTTAAACTTGGTATGAGTGTACATATCGGGGTGCCACTGATCTGATTAGATTTGGGGGGTCATGAGGTCAAAGGTCAAGGTCACAGGACTCAATATGTATGTGAAAATGGCTTGTAATGGCAAAATTTCAAGAACTGAATATCAGATTTCAATCAAACTCGGTACCTGAATGATAAAGAGTCAACGTAGCCATAAAATGTTGGGGTCATGAGGTTGAGGTCAAGGTCACGGGACTCATATACATGCAAAAAAGCTTGTAATGCCAAAATCTCAAGAACTGAATGTCAGATTTCAATCAAACTTGGTACCTGAATGCTTTTTAGGGAGCCATCAAAGATTGGGGTCATATGGTCAAGGTCACAGGACTCAAAATATATGAAAAATATTTTTTAAAATTAAATCAGTGCATGTTAATTTGGGCTTGATATTAAAATCGCGTGATAGCGGAGGCATAATTTTCGATTGCGCGCAATCGAAGATCCATCTAGTTCTGCCTGTTCTCATAGTGGTGTGATTGGAGGAAATCAGACTTGTATTATTCAGCGCTCAACACAAGCACTTACACAAGCTCGCTTACCAGGGGCAAGTACAAATTGATGTCGGGGAAGTCAAATTTAATTTAATTTTCTTGTTTGGTTGCCCGATTGAGCGACTAACATTTTTGTTCAACTAACGGAGACAATTTTGTAAATCTCATCTAGAAGCAAGCACAAAATTTGCCAAACAGATCGTTTTTCCTTAGCATAATTCATTTTCTCTTGTTACACATTGATTTTGGAGGGGCAAGTAAATTTCGGGTCGGGCAAGTAAAATGTGCAAAATAATAATGAGACTTGTATTAGTCATGACCATTTGAAATGATTTGTTTTTCAGATGACTGGACATGAGCTGGTCCTGGACAGGAAAGATGAGATGCAGTTCATGAACAGACTACCAGGAGAGAATACCGTAAGTTTGAAAACTTACTGTTCATGTTAATCCCGGCGCAGACAGAGCCGACTCGACCCGATCCGGCTGGTTTCAATCAGGCTAGAGTTGGGCCCGGTCTGTCGGATCCGATTTATCGTGTTGAATCGGCCCCAATTGACATCCGACTGTCTCCTCGACTGGCAAAATGTGTGTCGCGAGGCACTGAAAACTGAGCCGATCCGAATGAAAACCAGTCGAATCGGGTCGAGTCTGCTCTGTCTGCAGAGGGCTTTACTGAACATGTCTGTCGGTAATCAAGCACATTTATTGCAAAGATTGAAATGTTTGCCATTTGGTACAGATGAGATGCTGTTGTTTAAATGGCTCCCCTGAAGGCATATTTTATGGTTGTCTGTCCGGACATAATGTACATCGGTCCATACGCCTCCTGTTTAGTTTCTAAATACATCAAGAACCATTTTACAGATTGACATCAACATTATTACCTGTACGCACCTTTGAAGAGTAGAAGATCTGATTATAGTTTAGAATTCAGATATCTGATTGTAGATGAGATGATACAATGTAGTTGTTGCCATGATTGTAACAATAATTACAAATGAACAACAATTGGAAATATTTGATGAAACCGGATTTAGCATATTTTTAAATAGAAATGTACTAATTTTTTTCTTAATTCCTTTACATATTACAGATTGGTATGGTGGCCTGGAAGTACACATTCTTCACCCCTGAGTACCCACAGGGCCGTGATGTCGTTGTCATCGCCAATGACATCACTTTCAAGATTGGATCTTTCGGCATCGAGGAGGATAATCTGTTCCAGGTACATTCTTTCAAACTACTTTGAACTGTTTTTTTTTTTTTTATATATATATAAAATGCAATTGTGAACAATAATCTACCAAATGACAATAGTCCACCGATCCTGTAAAGGCTTGGGACCAGTGGCCGAGAGCACGATCATGACCCAGGACCAGCCATAGTTCCACTGATCTCTAGATATGCTTTACGCTTGAATGAGTAAGGGCGGTATGTGTGCTCTGCTACGTTATGTTGATTTTTATGTAATTCTAGCATATTAACATCGATGAGTTAGAGCCAATGATGCTAATTACCATGGTAAATGTCGCTGGTCCGTAATCGGGCCCCTGTCCCCTGTTAAAAGACATGTTACCAATAATTATCAGAATGACTGTTCCAAATTTCGACAGCTGAGATGATGATGATGAACAAGATGATGATAATGTTAGGTGATGATGTTGATCATTTTGAAAGTGGCTGTTAACCCCTTGACTACGGGAACTGAGCGGGTTGTGTGCAAAGTCTATGGGGATTTTATAAACTCGTAGGGAACAGGTTAAAATAATAATGATGATGATCATGGTGATGATGATGAGGATGATGTACAATTGATTTATCAATCAATCAGTCAAATAATTCAATGTTTTGACATTCGTATATTTCACTGTTGCAATACGTTACAGAAAGCATCGGACCTCGCGATCGAGAAGGGCATTCCCCGCCTCTACATCTCGGCCAACAGTGGTGCCAGGATAGGACTGGCTGATGAGGTCAAGTACCTCTTCAAGGTGGCCTGGGAGGATCCCAACGAACCAGAGAAGGTGAGACTAGCTGAAATGAACCATAGTGGAGTTGGAACAGTGCACTTTTTGCATCAATGTTGGTTCTCAAAGAATGAACTGGAGAATGTGTAATTGATTTTTACTTCTGAAAATCAAACCCAATTTTATTTGTCCGTTATCATAAGCCAGACAATGGTACAGACGAATTGTGAAAGTTCCAAGTGATTTTGGGGGAATTCGACAAAGTTAATGTAATTGTTTTGAAAGTTGATAACAGCATTGTTGTGTATGAAAGCATAACAAAGTACACTTAGTTACAAAGAGAATAAGTATCAGAGGTGTGAATATGCAGTATGTTTTTGAAAGCAGTCATGAAAATTGATACAAACTTTGATGTGTTTGATTGTTCAGGGCTTCAAGTACCTGTATCTGACCCCGAGTGACTTCAAGAAGCTGACCCCACTCAACTCCATCAGAGCAGAGCACATCGAGGACGAAGGGGAATCACGCTACAAGATCACCTTCATCATCGGTATGTCATGAAATTAATTATGTGATACAAGTACACATTAGTTCAAGATTAATTTTACTACAAAGGGATGAAGTATTTGGGGTTACATGAAAGAGGTGTCTCACTCATCTCCATCAGAGCAGAACAGATGATAAACAGTCTCTATCATGAAGAATCGGGTAAAGTTAACTCATCTCCATTCAAGAAAATTTGATATTGGTATAACTTGCATTCTCCATCGACTCCAGCCCAATTTTTGTTCAAGACCAGGCCTGAATGGGCTAGATTTAATCATGAAGAACTGAGGCATGTGCTCCCCAAATAAATTGTCAAAAACCAAACAAAATGTAAGGGGAAATCTGTGTAAAAATAATAAATGTGAAAAGTGTGCCCCCCGAATCATTCACATGCCCCCCCCCCCCCAATTAGTCCGACGACGCTACACCACCTCATGAATGCATATTGAATTTGCTGAATCGCATGCATAACCATGATTATTTTGCTTTGATTGACACTTGACAGGCAAGGATGAAGGTCTTGGAGTGGAGAACCTGAGTGGCAGTGGTATGATTGCGGGAGGAACGTCGAGAGCTTATGAGCAGATTGTCACTATGAGTATGGTAAGTGGGAAACATTTTATTTTATTTCTGATCTTCAAAACAACAACAAAACAAACATCTAGTGACCGCCTACATTGTATACCGAAAGAGCCACCTGTGTAGACAAAGTTTACAATCAGCATTTAAAATAGTTTCATAGCAGTGTACAGTTATTAAAGTTTAGCGTCAAACTTTGCTTTTTATTAATTTTGTGTGTTTGTGTGTGTCGGGCAACAATTCTAAAAGTTGTTTTAACCATTATGGCTAGTGGAAATTATGAATTCTGTGCTTGTTTGTATTTTTTTTTTTTTGATAGGTGACATGGTGTTCAATTGGTATCGGGTCGTACCTCATTCGTCTAGGACAGTGCATCATCTTAAACAGGAAACTTAAACGTACAATGTTTTGTCTTAATTTGGGTTAATTTAATTTAGATATATACCATTTATAGTATTATTTCATAATTCGTCTTCCTGCAGGTGACGTGCCGTGCAATCGGTATTGGGTCGTACCTGGTTCGTCTAGGACAGCGCATCGTCCAGACGGAAAACTCCCACATCATCCTGACTGGTGCTGGAGCCCTAAACAAGGTAAGGTTTTTAAACTCCTTCGGGGGGGGGGGGGGGGGGGGGGGGGTGTTTCACAGAGATCCTAGGTTGATCTTAGCACTAATATGGTCTTAAATATTATGGAAAGCCATTAGTGTCTTGAAACATTTTTGTAAAAGTTATGTTGAAATGCATGAAATGTGAAATGTTGATTCAAATCATATATCAAAGAGATTCATGATCTTCACATCAAATTCATGAAATTTCTTTGATAATTAGAAAATACATATGATATGAATCAACATTTTATGCATTTCAACATAGCTTTTACAAAACTGTTTCAAGACACTAATGGCTTTCCATAATATTTAAGACCATCTTGGTGCTAAGATCAACTTAGGATCTCTGTGAAACACCCCCCCAGGACTGGTCCCAAACATACTCGGGCTAGGGTCTATGGAGAAAGCATGTTATGACAAAATCAAATCATCTTGAATGGGTTAATATTCATGTGAATGTGTGTACGTTTCTTTCAATTTTGTGTTTTGCGTTTGTATATTTTGTATTCACACAAATCCAAGAGAACTGAATGATGAACTATGAAATAAGTAAATTCAAGCAATTGCAAAACTCAATTATAAGTTTGAACTTATCTTAACTACAAAAAAAAATGCATCACTTGTTCACTCTCACTTATCCCTAAGTTGATTCATATCCTTCAAGTTTGTGTTTGGTTTTGACCAGTCTAGCAATCCAGAGGACTCTGGTTCGATTCCAATGGAAGCCCATTTTCTTTGCTCTTTTTCATTAAAGTGATGCCTGTAAAGTGTCTAAATCCACAAAAAATACTTGGAGCTTCCTCGTTTCTTTTCTGCCGTGTTGTTTAGCTTATGGTAAGAGAAGAATAAAATAGGGTTAGATTTTTTCAAATGTCCCTTTGGTATGAAGATAATTATCATTGAAAATCATTATTTCAATACCGTTGCCCAACGGTATTGAATAGTCGCAGCTAATTGCGTCCGCATTGCAGCCCATTGCAGCATGCGTGGGAACATACCGGAGAGTGAACTTTGAACCCAGCGAGCGTGAATCCCATGAATTCTGTACTACGTGTGTAAACATACAGGGGCGCAAATATCTCAAACGGCTAATTATTTCTATGACAATGTATGGAAGACTATCAGTATTCGGTGATAAAATATGAACTCAATATTCGTTTTTTTCACTAGGTAAACAGTGTTTGTTTTCTTTTAAACTTTCACAAATCTTTCAATTCTATTTTACAATGATATTGATATAGGATTGAAGTCTCAAATGTCATTTTGTGCAATATCTGACACTTTACCTGAATCACTTTAACTCAATAATTGTATGAAGTTTAATCAATCTACATACATGTGATTTGATTTCTGTTGTATTCAAGGTGCTTGGTCAAGAGGTGTACACATCCAACAACCAGCTAGGAGGCATCCAGATCATGCACAACAACGGTGTCACGCACGCCGTATCACAGGACGACTTCCAAGGCGTTGGAATTATGCTCAAATGGCTCGCTTACATTCCAAAGGTATGATTCAATCCTGGAAATTCCACCCTATTTGGGTTGTCTGAAGAACTGTCAGACCAGGGTCCCTCTATTTATGTTGCCAAAGAGTTGTGTAGCGAGAATGTTTGTTGCCTTGGGAGTGGAAAAGAAGATAAATAAAGAAGAATGCTGCAGGAAAAAAGAAAAAAAAAAAAAATTCTGTAAAACTTCATGTGTTATAAAATGAGCTTTCAATCCAAGTTGTTGCCAAAGGTAAGTGGTTACTGAGCGAGCAGAAACTCAGCATTTGTATTTATTTAATTTTGTTTGATCCAACTGAAAACAAATATGTTGAATGTTAGTGTAGATGGTGCACACAAAATGTGCGGGTTGGCATTGTATCCTATGACCGGGGTAATAATAGTGGAAAGGGCTTAGATATGATATGTTATCGTATTAGGCATTATACATTATGAATCAAACCTATGATTATATTAAAATACTAAAATACTTTACCTTATTTTTAAATTTTTTTTCAGAATAATACCAGCATGGTCCCCATCATCGACAGTGTGGATCCAATAGACAGAGAGATCGACTTTGTTCCATCCAAGAGTCCATACGATCCTAGGCACATGCTTGCTGGCAGACCCCACCCAGGTAAGATAACCCCACCGCACACTGTATACAATACGATGCTGTGAGTGCGTGCATATAATCGTGAAAACAGTAACATGAGTCTTTTTAATGAGCATATTATTGTATAAATAAATGTCACTCACAGTGCCTACAAACATGTAAATTATTGTCTCATCAAACAGTTTTCCGTGATCAGGATTTAGAGCGCAATTTAAACGACACAGAGATTGGAGATTTGTATCGAGATACATACAGTGATTTTTGAAAATAAGTTAATCTAAGCATTGTATAATAAGCACTAATTTGTGCTCATAATGCAAAGATAGTAAGTAAGCTATAATTCCAATTGTTCTTATTCTTGCTTTTCTTAACAGACAAGAAGGATGACTGGCAGTCAGGTTTCTTTGACAAAGGGTCGTTCATGGAGATCATGGAAGCATGGGCTCAGACCGTCGTCACTGGACGAGCAAAGTGAGTGTTATACTTCTTCATCAACATCATCATTACCACCAACTTCATAATCAACATCGTCATCATGACAACCACTACCCCCACCACTACCACCACCACTACCACCACCACCACCACCACCACCAACATCATCATCATCATGACCACCACCACCACCACCATCATCAACATCATCATCATCGTCATGACCACCACCACCACCACCACCATCATCATCATCATCATCATAGGAAAGATTGCTATAGAAACCAATCAATATGCAGAGATCCCTGTTTATTGTTGCATAACATCATCATAGTTGTGTATTATGCTCATTTTCATAAAATAACATGATTGTCTGACTCTCCTGACGACGGATAGTCAACCTATTCGAAACGTCGAGCCCCTCCTACCATCCACCCTCTCCTCGCAATACCAACAGTCCTTTCCAGGACTATCCCAACAGTCCTTTCTAGGACTACCAACAGTCCTTTCTAGGACTACCAACAGTCCTTTCTAGGACTACCAACAGTCCTTTTCAGGACTATCCCAACAGTCCTTTCTAGGACTACCAACAGTCCTTTCTAGGACTGCCAACAGTTCTTTTTAGGACTCTCCTAGAAAGAATACCAACAGTCCTTTTTAGGACTCTCCTAGAAAGAATACCAACAGTCCTTTTCAGGACTACACCAACAGTTCTTTTCAGGACTACACCAACAGTCCTTTCTAGGACTACCAACAGTCCTTTCTAGGACTACCAACAGTCCTTTCTAGGACTACCATAGTCCTTTTCAGGACTCACCAATCCACCCCCTCTCACATGGTGCAACCGCAAACCACATGTATAACATGATTGTCCTTACAACATTTATACTTTCAAACAAATATTTAATTTTCATTGACATTCTTCTTTCTCTGTCTTTCAGGTTGGGCGGCATTCCCATAGGTGTGATCGCCGTGGAAACGAGGACAGTCAACATTGAGATTCCCGCTGATCCAGGCAACCCAGACTCGGAGTCCAAGGTTTGTAGACAAAGTTTTTAACGTAAAATTCTTGTTGCTGCTCTACCTTATGGGGTGCTATTTCAGGAATGATGTAATATGTAGCTCCCTCCTTATCTCTTGATTTTTAATGTACAAATATGAAATGCAAAACAATAAGACTGCTACGGTCTCTGTGTGCTAGTGTAAATACAAAGTAAACATCTATAGAAGGGTGTTGGGATTTGAAATGAGTTTCCCAGACTCTGCCTCTAAGACTTTGCAATCAAGGACTTTATAAAATCTTTCAATCCTAATTACACTTGGAAACGTCCTTCATTATTGCAGGAGCATATAACACCTAGCAAATATTAGTCTGTTTCCCTACTATGTTTTCTATAGACAATCTCACAAGCTGGAATAGTGTGGTTCCCAGAATCAGCGTCCAAGACTGCACAGGCACTCAAGGACTTCCACAAAGAAGGGTTACCTTATAACATGTAGAAATGTCCTTGAGTCTGTATTTAATGAACAAATTACTGGAAAGATGTGTTGAAATTAAATTGGGCTACTTTTAATGCTCTTTGTTTTTCCAGAGTATCTCTCAAGCTGGAATGGTTTGGTTACCAGACTCTGCCTTCAAGACCATACAGGCAATCAAAAACTTCAACAAAGAAGGTTTACAAACTTATGTTGTTTTCCTTACTTTAGAATAGTCTTTGTTGGCCGTTAATAAGCTGACAATTCAAAGACATGTTATTACACATCAATCTTAAGTTTATTTTTCTTTGTTTTTCCAGAGTATCTCCCAAGCTGGAATGGTGTGGTTCCCAGACTCGGCCTTCAAGACTGCACAGGCACTCAAGGACTTCAACAAAGAAGGGTTACCAATCATCATCTTTGCCAACTGGAGAGGCTTCTCAGGGGGCATGAAGGGTAAGTTTCAATGTTTCTCTTTTTTTCTCTTTTTTTTTCTTCCTAGATATCGTGTTGTTCTTTTTAGATGATTGTGAGAATTAAATTTCTATTACCATAATTTTGAAAAATTGTACAATGTTGTTTATAAACATAAACATTGTTTTCAGACTTGTATGAGCACGAGCTGAAGTACGGTTCTTCCACGCAGAAAGATATCTTCAATGTTGTCCTCAGAAGTTGTACTGAGTCTTAACGCTAGATGGCACAGTCAGACACTGAGAATATTGAGAATATTCATACAAAATATCACAAATTTGTATAGATAATGTCATTAATAGTGCTTATTATCATAATGTATTATTATTAGACGTGTATGAGCAATTTCCGGAGAACGGTCGAGTCCAAGCAGCCAGTAACTATCCACCATTCTTAATATCCATTACTAACCAAACTATGATTAAGATTACCAACATGATTGTATTTTTTAATTCACCTTTTTTCAGACATGTATGAACAAGTGCTGAAGTATGGTTCGTACATCGTGGATGCTCTAGTCCAGTCCAATCAGCCTGTTATGGTCTATCTCCCTCCGTTTGCCGAGCTGAGAGGAGGGTCGTGGGTAGTGATTGACCCAACCATCAACAAGCGGTACATGGAGATGTATGCAGACCACGACTGCAGGTATTCATGTGATTTTTATCATGTTCCCGGACGGTCTCTGTATTTTGTGATTTGCCGCGTATGCAATAGTTACCAAGGGCGTGGGAAAACAAAAAATATATAGGCAATGCCAGATTTCTGCAAATTTTACACTCCAAATATGTAAACTATAGCAAAAACAACTTACCGATCAATATATATTTGATATATTACCTCTCGGGTAATTGCGTTTTCATTCTAAAATAATGTGTTCACGAAGGTCAAATCTTAAGTTTCAAATTGCATGTTCACTTTGCTCGACTTAGCCCAAGTATTTTCTGGACCAGTCTGTGACGAGAGAAAGCTATGCCCGCATATTCGAGGGACCCGTCCTGAATGGGTTAACTTTAAAGGGGGTGTTTCACAAAGATCCTAAGTTGAACTTAACTCTAAGTTAGACTTAACACTTATGGAAAGCCATTAGTTTCTTATAAAAAACAAATGAAAAAGTTATTTTAAAAGGCATAAAATGTTGATTCAAATTATGATGATATTTTCTATTATCAAGGAGATTCCACGTTCTTGATGTAAAATTTATGAAAACCTAAAATACTTGCATTCTTACTTTTAAGTATGTTTTTATTCCTAGGCAACAAATGGCTTTCCATAATAGTTAGGTCTAACTTAGAGTTTAGTTGAACTTAGGATCTTTGTGAAACAACCCCTGGCCTCAAGATTACTGTCACATTAAAGGTGCACCTGTAAAGTGTCAGATATTGCCCAAAATGACATTTGAGACTTCAATCCTGTATACCAAAATCATTGTAAGATATGTCCGAATGATTTGTGAAAGTTTCATTGAAAAAGAACACTGCTTTCCTGGTTTAAAAAGCAAAAATATGCGTCCTTTTACAACGAATTACTCTATGACGTCTATGAGGTTCATGACCGTTCATTAGCGCTCTTGAGCTGAATGATAGATATCGTCATACTAAAGGGGCATTTGAAAAAAATCTAACCCTATTTTATTCTTCTCTTACCAAAAGCTAAACAACACGGTAGAAGAGAAACGAGGAAGCTCCAAGTAATTTTCGTGGAGTTAGACACTTTACAGGCATCCCTTAAAGACAGCCATAAACAGAAGTGGAGAGTTAGAGACTAGTGGAAATTGTATTGAGTTAAAAAAAAGGTATAATTTGGGAAACACAAAGCAAGACAAATATAAAATAGTACACTCAGATATCACTTCGGAAAATGTTATGAAGTTATTGGGTCACTTAAACAGTTTTTTTTTCTTCTTTGATCTACAGAGGAGGCGTGCTTGAACCAGAGGGAACTGTGGAGATCAAGTTCAGGAAAAAGGACCAGGTGAAGCTGATGAGACGCATCGACCCAGTGTGTGCATCCATCATGGAAGAGATGGCCAACCCAACCATCACCAAGGACGAGAAAGCAGGTATGATGTGTCCCTTTATATCTCCCAACCGTATGCACTCACAGATGCAGATATATTTAAGCCTCTAAACAAGCTTTCCCCATTGTACGATATGTGACCTTGCACCACAAAACGACCGTTATGTCGCGGATATAGTTTCTCCGTAATTAGCTGACATAGTCAAATTTGGTTAAAAGTATGATATTCAGGATTTTTGTATTTTCTGAATGAAGGTATTATAATCTACCTTCTATGAAATTTTGATCATCAGAAATCATGTTTAAGTATGATTTTTTATTGAATAAAAATTATCAGATTACAGCTCTTGAATGGACGCCAATCTTTGAAGTGGCCCGTTTCTCCCTTGTTTCAAAACTGCTTCAGCCATTTTCCAAATCTTTGGCGCTCTTTTTCAGAGGGTTTGCCTTGTCTGAATATGACAAATTATATGCCATTGCTTTCACCTTTCCTTATCTCCATGATGGTGGTATAAATCACATTAAATGATATTTCTAATCTGTATTGTATTTTGTAAAAATCATATGCACAGCTCTGACTAAGAAGCTAACGAAGCGAGAGAATCTACTACTTCCAATCTACCACACCATTGTCTTCATCTCTTATCTTCATTACTATTTTCTTTCTACGTATTTTATCATCATAATGTAGATGAAAATATTGTTATTTTTAAAAATTTTTGTCTGTCCATTTACATGTACAGCTCTGACCAAGAAGCTAACAGAGCGAGAGAATCTACTACTTCCAATCTACCACACGGTTGCCTTCCAATTCGCTGATCTCCACGACCGGGCGGGTCGCATGCAAGAGAAGGGAGTCATCTCGGTAAGTACAGTCTTAAGCCCGGCGCAGACAGAGCCGACTCGACTGGTTGTCCTTCCGATCGGCTCAGTTTTCAGTGCCTCGCGACACACATTTTGCCAGTCGAGAGACAGTCGGATGCCAGTTGGGGCCGATTCAACACGATAAATCTGCCTCGACCGACCGGGCCCAACTCTAGCCTGATTGAAACCAGTCTGATCGGGTCGAGTCGGCTCTGTCTGCGCCGGGCTTTATATTCTATGTTAATACCATCAATAAATTCTAACTTTCATTTTGTTACTCTTCCATTCCAAAGATATCTTTTTCAACCCTCAAGGATTTAATTTTTTTTTCTGACATATTAATTTAATAAAGAGATTTTAGACCATGACTCGGTGATCTGTATTCTGAATGAGGAACCTACAGAAAATAGATTTTTTTTTTAAAATTAGCAAACGATAATTACATCTTAACCCTCAGAAAAATAAAAATATTTGGAATAGTTAATCTTCAGTTTCATCTTTTTTGCTAATACCAATGATAATAATAAGTACCCCAAAATAAAAAAAACAGAAGGTTGAGGTTGTTTTTAGACTATAAATTGTAAAATTAAGTTATTGTCAGAGAATGTGTTTCATTATAAAGAACAACTTTGCAGCTGTTTACACATTATTCTTTATTTATGTAGCATACACTTACTTTACTGACGTGGCATCAAGAAAATATTTTGATTTAAAAACTTGTTTGTAATACATGTATAACCAAGATAATCATCTATATATTTCTTAATTCTCGCAGGACATAATTGCGTGGAAGAAGTCGCGTACGTTCTTCTACTGGAGGTTGAGACGATTGATCCTGGAGCACGCAGTGAACAAGAGGATCAATGAAGCAAACCAGAAACTCTCCCACGGAGAAATCAACGCCATGCTGAGGAGGTGGTTCGTAGAAGACCAGGGCACCGTCAATGTGAGTTAATTAAACCCTTTCAAGTGATCCATTAATATTATAAGATTTTTCCAAGAGTGATAATAAATTGAGACTATAGTTGTATACAAATATCATTGTAAGATTCTTCTTAATGATACGGTATCATCGGTATGTGATATTTTCATAGAAAAGATACAATGATTGTCTAGTGAAGACAAAATTGAAATAGGATGCTATCCCCGATCGTGTGCGCAAAGTATCTGCATTCAGGTACTTTTGACTACGAGCGAGAAGTGTTCCGGAATGCTTGTCAATTTGATCCCCATCTCCACTTTTTATCTCCATTATAAAGAAGACATTTGAAAAATCCTTCAATTTTTTTTCTCCCTATAAAATTATCCACATAGGTAGCTATTTATAATTTTCTAACACCAGACAATTAAACCAGTGTCCTGTATTTTCCTTTTCTCAATAGTCGTACCTATGGGAGGACAACAAGGCCGTGACCAACTGGTTCTCTGAGCAGAAGAAGAAGGAGGACGAGACGGGGACATCGTTCCTCGCTGAAAACATCACGGTGATCAGGAGAGATAGCATCATGCAGGTCATCCAACGGTAAGCATTGATGATGAGGATGATGATGATGATGATAGTGACGGTGATGGTGATGGTGATGATGGTGATGGTGGATGATGATGATGATGATGATGATGATGATGATGATGATGATGATAGTGATGGTGGTGGAGGTGTTGATGGTGATGATGATGATGGTGATGATAGTGATGGTGAAGATGATGATTATGGTGATGGTGATGGTGATGAAGATGATGACTAGTAAAGACTATGATAAAGATGAAGACAATGGGTGTTTTTATGTAGATGATGATGATGGGGATGATGATGGTGATGGTGATGATGATGGTGATGGTGATTATGGTGAAGATTATGATTATGGTGATGGTGATGATGATGATTATGGTGATGGTGATGGTGATGATGATGACGATAATGATGATGATGATAAGGAGGAGGAGAAAAAAGATGAAGAAAAGTAAAGATAAGATAGGAACAGATGGTGGTGGTGGTTATGGTGATGATGATGACCATGACCTTGAGGATGACGATGATGATAATGATAGTGATAGTAATGTTGAAGGTGGTGGTGGAGTGCTGCTGATGGTGATGGTGATGATAATGACGATGATGATAGTGATGGTGATGATAAAGATGGTGATGGTGGTGTTGATGATGAAGATGATGATGATGATGACGATGATAAAGATGAAGATGATGAAGATGATGATGATGATGATGATGATGATGTTTGTGACGATTAAGTTCATGTATTTGTCCATGACTGATACAAGTAAAAATGCTGATCACTTCATACTTCATTTCCTCTCTATTTGTCTCCTTTTCCCCCTGTAGACTTGTCCAAGACAACCCAGAGGTGGCCCTAGACTCCATCATCCACATCTCGCAGCAGATGTCCTCCAGCCAGCGCACCGAGGCCTGCCGCATCATGTCTACCATCGAACACAAATAAACCTGAGCCCCCCCTACACAGGCAGTTACCTACAACTTGTGCATTATGTAATTATGCATTTGTATATACATTGAAATGCACAAAAAAGAGGCATTAAATGCATCTTTAATTCATTCAGGACTGCACCCGAAACACTCAGGCTAGGGGTGTATGGAGTATACATATTATTGCAAAATCAGTCTTGAAGGGGTTAATGTCAAGTTGAATCTAATTCCCACAGTGTGTCGTCTATTTTTGTCTCCTGCCCTCTTGTGAGCAGTGACAAAAACAAAAAATACATTGACAAAAATATTTGATAGCTCAGGGCCATTACTCTTCTGCGTGCCATGGTTGACTCTAGTCACAATACACTTAGTATTGGGTTTGATGATTTGTTCCTTCCATTCAATACAAACCAACTTGAGCCCCCACCCGTGTCATCAAACACTGTCAATGATTGTTGACTTTAGTAAGTTGTATATATGCAAGGCACTTGCCCGCTTGCCCGGGTCAAGTAAAAATTGGCATGAATTGTCTAGTTTGCTTGCCCGATCGGGCAACTACAGTAGTTTTTTCAACTTTGAGAGAAAAATGTAATTTCATAGATGTAAATCTCATCTAAAAGTGCCAGAGCCAGTAAATTTTCTGTCCGGGCAAGTCAAATTTGAAAAGTTATGATTTTACTTGCCCAAACCGGGCCAGTAGACGAAAAAGTTGGTGTGGAGGCTTGTATATGGTTCAAAAATCATGCTGACGTACATTGCTTAAAGTGTATTAGTTGGAGCGGGGTATTTCATAATGCTTGTCTTAATGGCCAAGGCAAGTGCTCTCTAGGGAGTGGAAAAAAATGCACTTTGTTATATGATATAACTGTCTCTCCAAACGGTACAGATTTTGTTTGTGAAAATGTTCAGTTATTATAAAGGTACAATAAGATTCCTTTTGCCTTAGCGTTTAGTTATCAGTGTCATTATGCCTTTGCACTTATATTCTATAGCTCCAGATTCTATGCATTACCATTGGTTTTTCATTCATTAGGTAATTGTGCAGCTATTTTAATAGGTCTAATTATATTTTCCTTGTATTATTAAGATAGAATGCCTTGATTGACTTCATGTAGAACGTTTTTTTTACTTCTTCAGAACCAAAGAAACCGCTGTTTGCCCTAATATTATAACAAACACATCTTAGCCATGAATTTAGTTGCATGGAAATGATTGTGTGTGTTGTAAGAGAAATGCATTGCAGAATTTAATACGGATTCAACTTTTTCATCAAGGATTTAACATGTCAACTTGTGAACTATTGGTGATCAAATTTGTCAAGATATTGTTATAACTTGATCAATTCAAAGATCTTGTAACAAACCACTATGAATCAACACATCTTGATTAGGCCCACACTCCTCCTTATATCGTGTACACAAGTTATGTTCATCTTCAAGATAGGCTGCATTATAGCCCTTTGAAGATTATAGAAGAAGAAGAAGAAGAACGTGTAATCACTTATTCTTATATTCATCAATCTAAATTGTATCGATTGTGGTTGAATTCATTGCCTAAGTATGCGTGTTAACTCTTAATAGTTCAATTTCATTCTATTTTGTACAGCACACTTTTCTTTTCATAATATCGATTGAATTTTTATCCATTGGAAAATTTGTATACGGTCAATCCTGTGTATATTGACCACATAAAGGCAACAATTTGAATAAAAAGTGGCCACAGCATTTTCGTTTTTCTCTGCAGGGGATCACTTATGTTGGCCACTATAGGCAGGTTGGCTGCTATAGACGGTGTCGCTAACTCAGGTTTGACTGTACATGTTTTACACCAATGAGAAATTGTGATAGCATACATGTAGGTATAAATAGGTTAGCTCTTCTCTGTCGTGTACTAATATACAAAACAAAAATAAAATGAGAATTATTTGAATTGTATAAAATGCTATATCACTGTAATATGACCGCAAGTGCAATTTTGTATTGTTTCCTTGTATAGATCTCTCGTTTAAAAAGTATTCTTTAGTAGGCAAGGTAAACAGGTGTACATGTATGTGTATATATATTCTAATTTTTTTTTTTTTAATCAAAATGATTATAGTTGTGTGTGTCTAAATGATAATGTATTAATCCCTTTGCAATTGAATATTGAGCTTGATGTTTACGGGCCCCCGTTGCAGAAAGAGATGCAATCGATCGTGAAGTTGAAATTAATTAAAGACAGATCGGGTGACTAAATGCATAAATGTGATTGGTTGAAATGTGCAAATATTCTGACTTGCAATTGAATGCAACTTTACAATCGATTGCATTCTGCAACGGGGCCATGGTATATCAAGTATGGGCATCTGTAGAACTGTGGACGGTTTACATATAATTATAATTTGTTTGTTCTACAGCCTTTTCTTTAGTTTTTATGTTGTACATATTGTTTGTTTTACATCGAATCAGCAATCAGATTGAATAATAACAAATTTGTTATAATGATTATCCTTATAATTGGATACAAAATGTTGATTAGATATGATTAAAGAAAGATGATGATAGCCCTTGTGGTTATCAGATGAACATTTTAGCCATAGGTGGAGTTGTTCCTGGACCATAACAATGTCTTAGGATGAATTGGGATAAGGCACAGTATACTAAATGTGACCAGCTAGAACTGGCACTTGTCGGTAAAAATCAAAATGTAGATTTTTATACCATTTACAAAGGCCTCATCACAAGCATTAATTTGATGCTTTGATTTAACTACTTGGTCAATTATTGGCGAAGATATGACGGTTTCAGTGTTACACTCATAGGTCTTTTACACACATTGTGTTAACTTAGAATGCCAATTTCTACAAAACATGAATTACCGACAAGTGCCAGGTTGTGTTATAGCCGGTCACAAATGGCTGTATTCATACATATTAATGACAATTTATCTGTAGAGGTTTTGTGCATTGTCATTGCCTGTATTTAAAAATGCAAATTGAAAATTAAAATGCTGGGATGATGGACAGGTATTCCATTTGGTATTAGGTACATTTATATTTTAATGGACATAATGACAATTTGTTGGATGAATTTATGGATGAATTTATGAATCTCAGTCATCATGCATTATGGTGTGTATTACTGCAAATTTAAAAATAAACATAATAATTATGTGAAATTGTACATCAATCTCATGCGTCATCTTTTCTCAGTGAATTTAGAAGCAAATGGATGTTGGGTCTTTTGTATAAACCTTGTTTAATAAAAGGATTGACCTTGGGTTGTATACTTTCAGGAGAGGGAGAGAGAGAGACGGGGGTCAGAAGAAAGAGGTTGCATTAATTTATTGATGTCAGATCTGTTGGGTTGTCTCCTTAATAAATATGCGCATCGTAATTATCTCGCAATATTGATTAATCAGAGCGGTGATATTATTTTCCAAATTAATTTTCGATCTAATAAAGTCAGCGATGAACAGCCTTGTATACGCCGAGGTCGTGGCCTATTGAATTGGGATGTTGTCTTTGATTAGATTGGGGGCCTAAGTACAAAGTACGTACGCACGAGGGAGGGGGAGGGGGTTCACGCTGATGCGTATGCTGTATTCAACCACTTGCAAAACAAGTGCGTACAAGGGGGGGAAGGGGGTCAATTTCGGACAAAAAATTGCGGACGTATTTTGTAGATGGCCCCTTGTCACGCGACCCAGCGCTGCGCCTATCCATCTAGCGTGTCTTTAGGAAAACACTTAATTCACACAACAACCTATACCTCTCATTTTGGGCCAGAGTTAAGAATTTTCACCACGTAGTACACAGTCCTGATATAGACATATTTTTTAATACGGGAAACAATTTTCTTTTCACATTTGTATTGTTGGATTCAATATAATTCTACAATTGTTTGCTGTTCAATTTAATGTCACAATAACCCATGTACTTATAATCAAATATTCGAATTTCAAAGATTGAGTGCAGGTTATTTATGATGTTTGTGTTCAGTCTTTTGCTTAAATCACTTATGAAAGTGATAGCTCAGTTTTGGTTTAGAGCGCTTCGGGAAATAATGTTTGGGTAAAGTAATGAAACAATAAATGTAATATTTAAAAGAGCACACAATGTTAAGGACATAATGACATTCTTTGATCCAAATCGGTTTTTCGAAACTGCTGATTTTCCCATCAATATATCCCATTGGAATAAACGTTGGGGACCAACTTTTCAATAACTTACTTTCTATGTTAGATGTGAATGTAGTCATGGATAGACCCACTCAGGAAGATACATATCACTGATAAGTACAGTCAATTTGGGACTACGCATGCACATATACACACACACATACACACACACAATCAAACATACAGACATACACACACGCACACACACACACACACATATACTCACACAGAAACACAATACACGCACAAACACACACACACACACGCACACTCAAGTATAAACATGTGTGCACATGCACACGTACATACACACATACATGATACATGCATAATTTCTTGTTATAAATTATGTCATAGCGTGTTAATAATTTTCACCTTAACCAAATGCGGCTCTACTGAAAGTCTAGTAACGGCTGTTTGAAGCTAAAATTATACCCCTAATCACGTATTCCGAATAGATTTTCTCAAAATTACTGCGTTCGATTTCTTTCTTTTTAGACAACAAGAGACTTTCGTTATTCATCTTTAAGCACACCAATTATTACAAAATTGCCTGGGTTAGATTTCCCGTAATATTTTGTTTAAGGGGTAGTTCAGTTTTGGTAGAGAGGGCGCTGCACAACACAATTTCTTCGTGAGGTAATGAAAAACTGAGTGTCGAATTTGAAAGAACATGCAATTTTAATGGCAGAACAAACTCTATTTGGTCAAAATCGGTTCAGAAATGGTTGAAATATCAATAAATATATCCGATCGTATTTATTTGGGCCCCAAATAAATACGATGGTTTAAAAAAAAAAAAAAAAATGCTTACACTTTTTCAAAAATTGTCAAAAGCGGTTTTTAAATACTAGCTGTTGATGATCTCTCTATTTGATCATTATTTCCACAAAACATCACATGCATAATTATGTATGAAAAATGGTTGAAAACAATGTCTTATTAGAGAGCGCCCTCTTGTGTTTTAACTGGCGCTTTTTGAATGATAACAGGCTTTTTACTTAGTCGTTTATACCTTTCGAGCATGGTGGGGTTATAACTATTAGTTTGTAATACTACTGTGCAGGTTTTGGTTACTAAAATTCAGCCTTACCAAAACTGCAAGCGACCGACGTTCAACAGTGAAATTTCTCTTCCCATAGACATAACACGCGGGGTAGCGCGTTGCATGCTGGGTGTACGGCTTATGCATAATTCATTAGGGTCCAAAAAATTGGAAAACCATGCTTTGTGGAAAGATCGGAAAAGTAATCTTGCGTCTGACTGCCGAAAGTGAAATAAGAATCGTTACGAACCCCATTTCATTTTTGGATGAACGAACCTTATTTAATTTTTGGGTTAACAAACCTCATTTCATTTTCGGATTAACGAACCTTCGGAATAACTAGCCTTCGTAATATCGAACCCGATTTCATTTTCTGATAAACGAACCTTCGGAATCCCGGTTCGGAATAACGAATCTTCGGAATATGTACCTTCGGATCCAGTGGCGTAGCGTGGTCGGACTGATTGGGGGGGGGGGGGGGGGGGGGCACGCAAAATTATTGGGGGGGGGGGGGCACACCTTATGTATTTATTATTATTTTTTTTTAAATGGCCCCTTATGTTTTCTATTGTTTTTTCAAAATTATTGGGGGGGGGGCACAAGCCCCCCGTGCCCCCCCCCCCCCCCCCCCGTAGCTACGCCACTGTTCGGATCAATGTAACGAATGTTAGGACAAACGAATCCTATTTCATTTTCGGATTTACGAACTCCCAGGTATACGAAATTTGCGTGTTCGGAAAAACTAACTTTCATATTTGTAACGAACAGCACCCAATGAGCGGTGTCCAGACAATGACAGACAATGACAGCAAATTACGGGTTTTAAAACATGCAAAAACGAGGCTGACACAAAGTAAAATCACGATACGTCGTATGTATTTATATCTAATTTATTTATTTATTGCCCTGTTTAATAAACAATGTAATACTACTTTACGAGACGCGATTGAGAAACTAGACGAAATTACTTGTATGAAGAGCGATCTAAGAAGTTTGTTGGCAAGTGCAAAAAGTGAGGAGTAATTATTAAAATATATATTGGTGTGATCCGATATGTCCACAAAAAAATGTGTGAAAAAGATCATTGGATTTTTTGGCCTGAAATATTAGCAAACATGCAAAGTGATATTTACTAACTCATTGTACTTACTTCGTACACGGCATTATTTATCCCGTATATAGACAATTCATATCTGATCACTTCAACTAATATCTTTTGAACTAAATAGAAATTTGAAAACCGAAACCCGCCCCGTGCTTATATTGTTAATTTGAATATGACAAGGTATGGGAGAACCACTACATGTTCCAAGTAAGTTATAAGGATTGGGACAATGTTACTAAACATCGCTAGCAGCTACATCGCTCTTTGCATGACTGGCATTATCAATTACAGTACACTTCCATCGACAGTCACTCTTTGGAATTCAACTCTTCATACGCTTGGTTTCTTACATACTGAGGGTACCACCACCCTAAACAAATAGTCTTGTGAATAAAAGGCGTCATTGCTAGTAGTCAATTCTACCAACAAGTTCAGAATAGTATGTTTCCAGAAAAAATTATTATTGGAAACAAGCATCACCATACTACAACATTTTGTTCATTGGTCTGTATACGAAGACTACCTTTTGTCTAGGACGAACATATTATCGTCCGTGATTATATTGTCTCTAAACATACGAGTGAATAGCACGGGCGCACTAGCAGACGTTTGGCGCATACGGAACCACGGCGTCATAATGGTTCAGTCAGTGGTGGTAATGAATCAGACTACCCTTTTCAAAATGGTGAGCATCTATTTGATATCACACAACGGTACCAACAAATGTAATGATGCGTTACTATTTGCCTAGTGGTCCCCTTTAATTTTAGTTGTAACTATTAGTTTGTAATGTTATCATGCGGGTTTTTAGTTTATCCTGAAGTTCAACCTTACCAAAACTGTACTGGCCCTGTAAGCATGTGACAGGCTTTTTCCTTCAAAATTTCACTTTCGTTATAAAGAAATGCATGTTTGAAGCGTTCAGATTTTAATTTTTCCAGTGGAGAATTTCAACTGTGTAGGAAGTCAGTGCAATGAAGTACAAAATATTACTTTACATTTTCGCATTATCAACCGCTCGTCACTTTTTGCAGTTACTAGATTAGAGATTTACTACATTCCTTTAAGATAAATATTTTTTGCTTCATGTACAATAACGAATATTATATATAAACTTCATAGCCTACGCAATACATTTTAGTAAAATAGTTTACCGAAGATTACGTGGGGTTCGCCAGGTATAGACTCCAGACCTCTGAAGCTATTGGGTTCGATTCCCGCTGAAGCCCATTTGTCTTGTTTCATTTCATTGCTTTAATGTATTTCTGGTCAGTTTCCCGTTATGCATATATCTGTACATTGTTATTACTTTAGTATTTTAGTTGTCATAGGAAAAGATTGTTAATACTTGACATGTGGTGCAAATAATCGTCAACATAAATTGCAACACTCTCATAATTTATGTTTGCCCAATTTATATTCATTCGAACTGAACGATTTGTTTGTTTCATAATTATTTTATGAACGATATCGGTTATATACTTGGCGAATATTATGTGCCAATTACACAATTTTAGTTTTGATCGTGTATAATTTAAAAGGTATGTCATTGGATTACATGGTATATTTACATTGAAGCTGATACACTTAAGAATACACAATATATAGTTATAATCTGTGCAATTTTAACAATACTTTACTAGACTCTAGAGTCATTGTTGCTATAACACGTATAATTTAAAAGTAGAGCGATGGATTGCTTGAGATAATTTCCCTAATTCAAAATTACAGTGATTGTTTGCAATTAACAAACAAAGAAATAAAGATATTCATTACCATCAATGGAATAGTAAATACAATTCACGAAACTAAAATTAAATTATATACATTGCATAATTATTAAAACAAAAGAAGCAGAGCTTGTAGGATATGTGGTTCCTGGAGGCAATTGTGTTATATCAACTCTAATATGAAAAGAAGATGTTATTACTGAAATCGAAGTAAGGAAACAAAGTGGAGAAGTCAATACCAATCATATATAAACTACTAAAAGAAAACAAAATATTTAATTAAAATATTACTTAGGAAACGCAGTGTAATCACTCAATTGTAACAAATTGATTATCTGCAAATCTTTGATTATATATACAGTGTTACAAAAAGTAGGTTTATACTTAAACATATATTCAATTGCTTTCAAATACGATTATGTTCTTGACATAACAGAATTACATCACTTTTTAATAGTTCGTGCGCATAATTCGAAAAGCGTGTCGTTGAATAAGACATCTAGTGTTAACGCAACTGTTGGCAAACATGGTAGGTGTGCTTATTTTTATCTTCACATAGGGTTCATTCAGTAATCAATCAACCTTCATTATTTTATAAGTAATACACTTTATTGGTGAATAAAAAATACCGACATCTTTGCAATATAAGGAAACTGTTCACCTGTCATTATGATCTCATATGATTTCGCCACTAATTACATGAATTATCACGAAACATCTAATAGGCGGAAACCGAATCTATTAATTAAAGCGAACCATTAACTTTGTCAGATATGTCCAAAAGAGATATTTGAGACTCCAGCCATATAGCTACATCATCATAAGATATTTCTAGCGGCACTGAGTTCCACTCAGGTATGGTCCGGGGTATGAAGGAGTATTTGTGGCAGTTTTTGTTGGCGTTTATCGGTATGAAGCTATTTACTGATGTGTTTCGGAGACTCCTCCGGACCGGACGCAAGATCGTTTGCACTGGTATGGCGAGGCGACCCGCAACTGCTTCGTGAAATGTAGATATGCGATTTATTTTGCGTCGCTGTGGTAGCGGTTCCAAATTCAGTTTCTGTGTCATAGAGGTGACACTACTCTTACGACGATAGTCCTCAAATACAAAACGCGCTGGCCCATTTTGGATTGATTCAATTTTTATTTAATTCTTTTATTTAATAGAAAGCATCGCTAAAACCAGGGGGTGGAGGAAACATGTCTATTTCCATGAAACACACGCACCCACAAACGTATTAACTGGTGCGAAACTTTTGATATTGTTTAAAGGATACGTGTTACAAAATGCCGCAATCTGTTTTTGAAAGCTCACAGTTACTTGAATGCGGTATTGGCATTTTCGGCCGAACGTTATCATATACGTATGTGGTTAGGATAATGTTCCGATATCTGAAGAGGAATGAACTTTAGCTTGCCTTTTTGTATTTACATAATGTGTGCATCTAAAGCCTTCTGCAGACAGAGCCGACTCGACCCGATCCAACTGGTTTCAATCAGGCTAGAGTCGGGCCCGGTCGGTCGGAGCCGATTCATCGTGTTGAATCGACCCCAACTGGCATCCGACTGTCTCTCGACTGGCAAAATGTGTGTCGCGAGGTACTGAAAACTGCGCCGATCCGACTGAAAACACGTCGGATCGGGTCGGGTCGGCTCTGTGTGCGGAAGGCTTTACAGTGAGGTTCCCAACCGATTATTTAGTCTAATCAGTATATCATTTGTTTAATAAGTACAGTTTGATACCTGAAATATGCTACATCTTGTATTAGTAATTGCATCAACATGCACGTTGAACTCATTAATCACGGGAGACATTATAATAGCCTAACCAGTTTTTACAAGAAATAGTTCAAATAATATACCTAGTTTAAGCAACGATGATAACCTATGTACATATTATAATTATATGCATGTATAGATATATGTAACACAATAATTATGATATCCTACATTATTTTGAAATACGTACGCTTGATCTAAAGTACAGAATGCAAACAACCATAAACTGAAACACATTATACAATTAATATGAACTCAGTTAGTAACACAGTTCACAACGTTTAAGAAGGTATAATGTTAGAATAATTAAATGCAGAAATATCAAGAACATCGTATACATTATTCAGCAATAAGGCCTAATACCCTTTTTAAAAATTATACTCGGCAAAAACAGAAAAAGAACACTTCTTGAAGACAAAATATATCATAATGTTCAAACCTATGTTAATATCGGTATAGAATTAAGATAAATCAGTCATATATGACTTGTCACGGTCAAATAACCACAGCAATGTCCGTCTTCAAAAATAACAAAAATTGAGTATTCACTCAACGTATAAGTGTTGTTGAGCATAATCTAAAATAAAACATGTTAATGACAAGACATCATTTTTTATTACAAAAACTTCTTAATTTTCATTTCAATGAAAAGTATAAATTAAGACAAATTAGAAAGTTTTATTTAAAAAAAAAATCCATTGCACACATGTGTATTAGTCGAAACAGCAGTATTCCCTTTTTTCAGCATGAATTGGTATGACCCCTTTCAAGAACTCGACCGTCATCCAAAGATCTTCACACACAATGTCACCCATGGTCAACCAGTTTGGTGGTATCTAACATGGCATATCTCCTGGTAACTATGGATCAAACTTGCCGGTGACACATTCATGCAACAGACCAGCTTTATGCCTCAAAGACAGATCAATATGCCGTGTTTTATTTAACATGTTCTTTTTCGTTGGAAAATATGTATTTTCGGAGTTTGTTAGTAACAAAATGTCATAACAAGGTCATAAGTTACCTACCCAACACCTCTGTTTAAAGTGACGTGATTATTATCATTTAATTCAAATGGTGTGATCTTCCATTTTTCTGCTATTTTTGAAAACAGACGTCGATATAGGTAATTAACCATAGGTCATCACGTATGAACGATTACATCTTTAATTTTTACCCTGCCTGTAAAGAACTACATTTCCTAATTTGATATACGATAATGTACATTTCGTCATTATATAAATATGAAATATTTGAACTTAAATAAGTGTCTTGTTTCTTTTTTTTTTGCTGAGCATATATCGTCTGGATAAAATTCGAATAAATGTTAGTTTCTCTGTAATATGTTTGATTATAATCGCTTCTAAGTGGCATATTAAACCGTAATTGGTTAGGCAGACATGAAAATGTGTGTTCGCCCTTTAATAAATTATAAACGATTGACTCCGATCCAAAGCGCCCCCCCCCCCCCCCCCTCTCAGGTTTTTTTTTTGTTTTTTTTTTGTGTGTGTCTTTTACATTAATCAAATCATCACGTATGTAGCCCCCGCTCTGTCACTGGTCAGTAGGAATGGCTTGCTCGAATCTATGAGGGCACACTTCAGATGGGTTGACGAGTACCAGAATCCGCTGCATCCGGCTAACCCACCGCATTCCGTGGCGCAAGAGAGCAGCGAATCCACGCCGTCTATGTGCTTCATGACGTAAGACGCCACCACCGAGCCCTTGCCGTGAATCATCTTGAATCCCATGCCTCTTTTACCTAGTGCTCGGTTGGCTGGGGGAGATGCGTTTGGCGCGATGGTAGTTGGATTGGCTGTAGTTGGTGTGGTGGTAGAAGATTTTGTTGTGGTGGCGTTGACATTAGTGGTAGAGTTGATTGGTGTTGATCCAGGGGTTTGGGTGGTTGTACCTGATGAGATGGTAGAAGGTTCAGTGGTGGTGGTGGTGGCAGTGGTTGCAGAGGTAGTGTGGATTGTTGAAACTCCTAGGGTTGTAGTAACGCAGGCAGTTGCTGTTGTTGTACCAGGGTCCAGTGTTGTTGGTGTTGTTGTAGCTACAACTGTATTTTGGTAAATAAATTGAAATTAAAGGGATTGTTCAGTTGTGGTGTAGAAGGCGCTGCACAAATTATTCTTTTGGTGAGATAAAGAAAAACTAAGAGCAAACTTTGAAAGAGCTATATTATAAAAGGAGGACGGGGTGGCGTGTCCGTCGAAATTCTCTATCTAACGAGCCATATGTGTTGCTGTCCGTCATCACGGTAGTTTTCGCGTATATTTTTAGTTGGGCGATGTATCTGATTTTTTTTGCGTTGTGAATGTAATGTACACAACCCGTTGCGAGATCCTTTCTAACTATATTTCGCGATATATCCTAAAATTTCGCTGGTCCAGTAAACGGGAGGGATGCGATCTGTTTTGCATTGGTATATAGTACTGCGTACATACATGCTGGGTAAAGCCAGTTTCTGTGCGCGGCATACATGTCATTGTTGTCTCACATATCACGGGCATGCAGCAGCAGCAGCATCAGCAGCTCAGACGATCTACGGTAACGGTACCGGTACATTCCAAAAGCGAACGCGATCGTCGGGAGGCGAATTTGCAATTAATATATACAAAGTAGCGGATTATTGCAGTCCGGCATCTGGGCATTGTCAACGCACAGCCTACTTCACACATTCGTGTAGTTGAACATGTCCGTATGCTTTACTGACTGATCGGAGTTTCATTCGTTGTTTCATGGCGATGTTCGCACGCAGAGATGATATGTGTTCACATTTTCAACACAATATTCGCAAAATTGGCAAAACAGGCTACCAAAATAGTTTGCTCTCTTTCACTTGAAAATTGAAATGTTAAAAAAGGTTTTGTATTATGTATACGTCTGAAGAGAATACGGTTTTTCTTTTCGATGCCAATTCGTACCTGTATGGTTTAATGATGTGTTACAGGGCAATCCCAGAACAAATGTGCGATTGATTCAACACTATTTAAACAAAAATCACATTGATCAGTATCTAATATGCCTACCAATTTCAAATATTTATTTACCCCAAGAATATTATGTAATATTTTAAACTGAAAGTAACGCAATTTTGTTGATAATGCATATTTAAAAGGAATAGCGTACATTTCTTTCCAATCCATTATCGGTTCCAATAAAAATGAGTTCCATTTTTTGTGAAATTGGAACTTGAATTATTTTATCAATGCATACTTTATGAATGAATTTACATATTTTAGTTTTCTTTTTCAACGTACTAATTAAATGTTCATGCTGATTCATATTTGAAATGGGAGCATTTTTAATAATGTGTTTCCATTGTAAAGGAATGGCGGATATAACAGAATACAACTCCATAAAATTACAACGAATATGGTATTTTTGTACAAATTCATCATAACTCAAAAATGACCCATCTTTGTTTAATACATGACACAATTTTATTACGCCATTATTTTTCCAATCGGACTTAAAAACAACCTTCCCATTTATTTGAATACATGAATTATTCCAAATTACTTGATTATGAATAAAATGATCATTTGGGTTCTCAGAAAAAGTTAAATCACTCCAGGCTACTAAAATTTCTTTTATAAAGGAGTTATCAATTTCTATCAATTGCTCTTTACTTTTTAAATTACAAGTCCAAAATAAGTCATTACCTAAATTTATCATATAAAATTAAAAAAAAAACATTTCCAGTTGCCTGTATTTTCTGTATTTAACAATCTCATTACCCATGCGATCCTGAGTCCTTTAATAATTGATGGTAAATGTAACATTTTCAAACCCCCTTCATTATAATCTGCTATAATTGTTTTCCGATTTATCTTATCTGGTTTACGATTCCAAATAAAAGAGTATATAATCGATTCAACTTCATGAATAAATACATCAGGGGGCTTCGGTAATACTGATAAAAGAAAAATAAGTTTGGAAATAGCAAACGATTTCACAATGATAATTTTACCCACTGCATGGTGTTAAGTCTCTCATCGACCATATTCCCAAAATTCGTTTTAAAGTTTGTAATTTAGGCACAAAATTTAATTTATATAAATCATTCGAGTTCATTAAAAAACGCACGCCTAACAAATAAAATGGACCTTTAGAATATTTCAACCCTGTAAAGCTAACGTCCGGGGGGTTAGCTTTGTAATAACCAAGAGCTATACTTTCTGATTTATTACGATTTATATTTAACCCTGAATACCTTTTCAATATTTCAAGTATATATATAATTCTAAACAAAGAGCCAATGTCCTTCACGTAAAATGTTGTGTCATCAGCGTACATACTTATTTTTATATTTGTATCATTAATCACAATTCCTTGAATGTTTTTGTCACTCGTAATCCAAATACTCATTATTTCATTACAAATAATAAAAAGCAATGGGCTTAAAGGACAACCTTGGCGAACACCACAAGTAACGTTAAAAAATTCAGAGTCATGACCATTATTTACAACACAAGAATATATATTACCAAAATTTAAATATTTTAATGCCTGAAACATATACGACCACTCTAGCTTATCAAATGCTTTTTCTATATCTGCTAGGACCATCAAACCGGGGATATCATACAAATTTGTATAATCAATCATATCTAAAGCCAAACGAATATTTTCTCCAATATAACGTCCTTTCATAAACCCAGTCTGGTCACAACTTATAATTTCAGATAATATATTTCTTAGCCTGTGTGCTAAGCATTTAGCTAATAATTTATAATCAGTATTTAAAACAGAAATGGGTCTCCAGTTTTTCAAAAATAAGGGGTCTTGATTTTTCTTTGGAATTAAATTTATTATGGCTCTTCTTTGATCAAGGGACATTTTACCACAATGAAATGAGTAATTAAAAGTTTTTAATAATAAGACGCCCAGATCTTTAAAAAATAATTTATAAAATTCACAAGGAAACCCATCAGTACCAGGTGTTTTATTATTTTTCATAGTTTTAAGCGTATTTAAACATTCGTTCAATGTTAACAAACCTTCACACTTTTCTTTGGAGTTTAATGATAATTCAACATTCTGACAGTCTTGAGGTAAAATTTGTTCAAAATTAGCTAGTGAAGGGTTTTTTAGAAGTATACAATTTTTCATAATACTCTTTAGATGTTTTTAAAATATCTTTATTTGACTGTTGAATTTGTCCTTTTTCATCATATATTTTTGTATTTAATTTCAATCTTTGATTTCTCTTTTCTAAATTTAAACAATAACGTGTATTTTTTTTCACCATGTTCAGGGGCAATGTTATTATCTCTTTCATTGTACATGTATATTCAATAGGATTTTTGAGAATTTGCGTAGTGTAGATTGACTGACGTAGGGGGGGGGGGGGGGAGGGGATACTAATACTCAGTGGCGTACCCAGGATTTTTTTCAAGGGGGGTTATTTCTTCAGAATAATTTCTGTCAGCGGGGGAGGGGGGGAGGGGGGGGGGGGGAGTCGTAGACAAGTTTCGAATCCCAGACCAGGTCCGGTCCTAATTTTCGAGGCCAAGACCAAGACCCAGTGGTTGAGAATCCTGTAAGTGGGGGGTGGTCGTAACATTTTTTTTGCAGCCTAAACCAAACATTATGGACATTTTCGAGGCCGAGACCAGGGTTCTTCGCAATTTTAGATGCCGAGACCATAGATAATGACGGTCCAATGCAGACCGCTAAAATTTGGATTCGAGACCAGTTCAAATTTGAAAGGGGGGGGGGGGGGTTGGAGCCCCGTAGATTGTATGAGTCGGGGGGGGGGGGGGTAGTCGTAGAAAATTTTGGAAGCCGAGACCAAAAATGTTCAACATTTTCGAGGCCGAGACCACGATTTATCGCATTTTTCGAGGCCGAGACCATTGAAAATGATGGTCGAGACCGCTAAAATTTTGTCTCGAGACCAGTTAAAATTTGAAAAGGAGGGGGGGAAAATTTCAAACCCCCCAAAAAGTCATTTTGGGGTCAAAGGGGGGGGGGACTGGGAACCCCCCCCCCCCCCCCCCCCCCCCCCCCCGGTACGCCTATGACTGATACTACTGATACTACTACTACTACTACTACTACTACTTACTACTACTACTACTACTACTACTACTACTACTACTACTACTACTACTACTACTACTTCTACTAACTGCTTCTACTACTACTACTTATACTCATACTACTTCTACTACTGCTACTACTTTTGCTTCTACTATACTACTTCTACACTACTATAATACTGTTACTCATACAATCATGGTAAAAATCATTGGGGTCATGCATGCGGTCATGCAATGGTCATGCAATGGGTAAGTGGGATAGAGTCACGAAGTTTTATCTGGGGCATTCTATTCTTTGTAAAGGTTTTGTTCTGGTCAATTCATATAGGTCTATTCATTACACCCATAACTTACTAACAGTAACACTGCCCCCCCCCCCCCCCCAAAAAAACAAAAAACAAAAACCCTCTCACTTTTTCTCTCTCACTGCCTGCATGGTGCCCATTAGTATTATTATTATTATTAGGTTATATTAGATATCGAGTGATTGAATGGGTTACTGAATGTTGATGACCTTATTTAACTAACAATATGATAACCATACAAACGGAGAATCCATTAATTAACCAAATGTGTTATCACAGGACAGATACAAAAAATAACGAGTTGAAAAACACAACATACAACATAATCTCACTCAAAGATCTGGAGACGGGTAAATTGCTAGTACAATTTAAATGGCAGAAAAAAACTGTATTTGATGAAAATCGGTCCACAAACGGCTGAAATAATAATAGATAAATCCGATCAGAATAAATCTGGGCCCCAGATGAAATAAACAAAATGCTTACACTTTTTCTAACATTTTTAAAAGAGGACCTCTAATAGTTGTTGATGATCTCTCTATTTAATCAATCACAAGGATAATTTTGTATGAAAATTGATTGAAACCAATGTTTTTTTAGAGAGCGCTTCTTGTGTTTTAATGACTTCTTTGTTATGATATCAGGCTTTTTACTTAGTTGTTTGGATTTGTTTTTATACATTTCGAGCATGGTAGAGATATAACTATTAGTTTGTCATGATATTGTGCAGGTTTTGGTAACTGAAGCTCAGACTTACCAAATCTGTACTACCCCTTTAATGTTTATAATTACTCTTCTATTTAACCCCTGGGGGTGTTTCGCAACATATTGTAAGCTGAAGTTCAAGGTATAGTTGAGTTTGGGTAAGGAGAGTACAGTTTTGGTCAAACTAAATTTTAGTAACCAAAACCTCCACCATCACATTGTAAACTATTATTTTTAACTCAACCATGCTCGAAAGGCATAAAACATCACACACAACTAATATAAGTAGTAAGACTGTTAGAGGGCCTGTAAGAGGTCGCTCTCTAACAAGTCATTGGTTTCAACCCTTTAAAATAAAGTACTGTGCAGGTGATGTTTTGTTGAAATAGTGATTAGAAGAGGAAGCATTTTTTTAAAAATGTGTTAAAGTCTGGTTCAAAATCATTGAATAATTTTGGGGCCCCACAATTATTACAAAAGGTTATGTTTATGGATATTTCAGCCGTTTCTGTACCATTTTTGATCAAATCAAGTTTATCATGTCATTACAATTATATGCTCTTTCAATCCTGACACTCAGTTCTTCATCCTCTCACAAACAATTATTTTGTGTAGCGCCCTCTGTACCAAAACTCAAGTATCCCTTTACATGTACGTTAAACCTTACCATTTTTGAAAGTCATTGATGGCCTTGGCATAAAACATATTCAAAATACTAACAAACATACAAGTATTTGAACATTCCAACCAAAAATATATCAGTTAAAAAATAAAACTATTATTAATAGTTGTTTTATTCTATGAAAATATACCTTTGAAATAATTGTTCAAACAATTTGAACATGATAGTTAGGTTCAACTTCGAATCTTTGAGAAACACTTATGTCAAGCCATTTGCCCCAAAAGTCTATAAACCGTGTTTACAATGTGATAAACACTGTTTATCACGACTTTGGGGGTAAATTACGCGCTATTATGGACGCCATTTGCCCCCAAAATCCATTATGATAATTTCTCAATTAGTCAATAAAACACAATACATATTCCTAACAACATACACAAACGTTATTGCACCACATCAAAATCATAAAGGCATATTTCATCCTCCCAAAAAGATGATAAAACGCCATTGACATTCATGCATGACCGATTGAACATTGACTTTATTCTCACAATAAAATGAGTGAACACTGTTGACAATATCGATGCATTTCACTTCTGACTTTGCCTCATATTCGGGTGTCATGCACATTCCATGATAAAATCCCTATAACATATTATATAGTAAATGTCATATCAATGTAAAGGGAAGAATACAAGCTTTCCAATGATTCCAAATTCATGAAAGATAATAAAGTAATACTGGAGAGATCCTAGCAATTTTCTCATTAAAATCGTGGTTCCAAACACCATGAAAACTGTGAGTGTGATATATCTGCGACTAGATGACTCTTCCTCGTCGTGGTCGTAGTCCGCATCGAAATCAGCCACGTATTTATGGTCACCCTTGCCTTTGGACTTGTCTTAGATATCGATGTCGCGTTTAATGCAAAGAATTGTATTGCATACAGCAGCGGCGCTAGTCATACACAGGCGCAGTGGAGCACTGTAATTAACGAGCGTTCGAATATCGCCAAGTAAACATCATTTGCATAAAATCAACAACTGTTTACCGGCCAATGGAAAAAAGGTAAACAAATAAAGAAAGCGAAATCGTCTCAAGTATGATGAATAGCTGAAATCGAAGCTACTAAATAGATAACCTAATATATTTAAAATACACTCATATAATGACAATAGTGATTGATGCATCGAAAATGCGAAATTTTAAGGATGCTTTTTACGATAAAAAAGAAAAAAATGAGACAGGAACTCCGCCTGTAATTCACTATTTTCCCGAGTGTGGCCAAAAATCAATGAATAATCATTGAACGGAAATTAAATGACCTCAATCCTCATGAATATATATTGTCATCGTAACTGGATAGGGTAGAGTCAGAAAAAAAAAGTACTTCAATGTCCGAGTCTCGTTGAAAATAATGCCTGTGCGACTGTGATAACCAGTCCATCACGTTCAAAGTTGTGTATATTGCTAAATCTCTTGCATGCGCTCGTTATACAGGGTGGCCCAAAAAAACGGAACGGGGCACTTCCCAAAATATAGTAACACATGTATTATGTCCATCGGATAAAGTGTCTTTTCAAATGAACAACGATACCAAGAACAGTCAATTTGGTCGTGTAGTTTTTGTTTTAGGGCGCTGTGAGTGACACCATGTCAGGTTCTCTTTTTTGTCAATTTGTATTGAGCCAGCGCTTGATGAATCGCACGAACCGCCGTTCATAGCTGCGTTGAGATCGCGCACTATTGTTAGTGTGCACTCAGCCGTGTGCCGAGAGAATGGGCATGGTCGCTGAATGGTATTACGGGCAAGGAGTGTGGTTAAACTGGCATTGACTAGGTCGAAATCGACATGAATCGGCACCTGACATGGTCTCACTCACTGCGTCCTTAAACAAAAACGACCTGAACAAAATTACTGTTCTTGGTATCGTTTTTCATTGGAAAGGACACACTATCCGATGAACATAAACATTGTGGTATTATATTTTGGGAAGTGCCCCGTTCCATTTTGTTGGGGCCACCCTGTATAGACAATGGGCGATCTGCTGCATTGTCGGGTCAGCTGATCTGCCAGAACGGTGGATGACCGATATCAATTGTGTTCATGATCAGGCGCATGCGCAGTAGAGTACGATGCCTACAAATCTTGAAATTAATGCTCTTGAAAAAATACTCATAACTCTAAAAGCACAACATCGGCCAAGTGGAAACTTCACCCATACCTAAATAGATTCAACCCTCATTATTATACATACTAAGTCTCTACTCTATGAATTGCTGGATAGGACAGAGTCAGAAAAAAATAGACAGCTTGTTTATCAATGGGTAAAATTCAAAACACACTCAAATCTCAAATAGTATTCAATAGATTTTCATATTTTTATAACAAACTTTGTTAGTATGGAATGTTTCTGACCGGTGAGTGCAGTAAAAAGGGCACAACGCGGATTGTAAGATTTGGCATTTTTGAAACCACGTTTTTGGATTCACTTAAAAGTCCGTTGGAAATTCAAATAGCGCGGGCCGATGATATGCAAGTCCGGGTGCTCCACCGGGCCTGTACAAGCGCGCTTTCACGAGTGTTTGAGGAACATGGGTTCGCTCGCGTGTAAACAAACTAATACTGAAACATGTGCAGGATGTCACGTTTGAGATACGCCCAGCGTAGTACATGTAGCTGTATGCATGCTTGACACTAGTCCAGATTCAGGACGTGATTTGTGAACACACATGCATGCACACCACGCTATTATACGACTCAGAGCTCAACGGGCGCTAACGCTAATATCGTTACGTCCGTAATTCCCCTTTCCTAGCTCCAAAACCACGTCCTGACGATTTCGTTAGAATTGGGCGTGGAAAAAATCACCGGTTCGCAGCGCACGTCAATCATTATTCATGAGCATGCAGCATTTTGTATACGAATGCTACACTCATCGCGCTACGTCATAATGCCCTGCAGCCAATCACGTTTGGCTAGTTGCCAATGCTAATTAACATTATTCTTTTTTTCGAGAGGGAAACATACGGAATTAACCGAACGGTTCGAATAAGACATCATACGGCAGGTATTTTCTGAGTGAGCAATACGGCAGGTATTGGCTGAGCTGAGCTGTGCTAGCTAATAGTAGGCCGTTCGGGCAGCGAACTAGCTTGACACTGGATATAGCACGCTGCACACTGCCGAATGCGCGACGTTGAAGCCACCACAAATATTTAAAAGTACACCCAATACAAATAAAAAGGTGCTTCATTCACTGGCGTAAATCGGTTCACGTGAGTAAATGGAGCACTTTTCACACTGTCGTTGGCTTCATGAAGAGGGCGCTGTTGCTATATCCATGATTTCTTATCGATGGCTTGAATTGGCATCGTGAAAAGACCTCTCTTGGGGAGATTTAAATAACTCTGCTTTTTAGATATACACTGTGTTTTCAGATAAACTCTTCTTTTATGTGTAACTAATTCACAACTTGTAAGTCAACATAATTATACCAACGTTTTATATTAATACTTTCCTGAATCATCGAATAAATGTAGCTAATTTACATTCAAATGAAGTCAGATACATTTCTTGATTTTTTCTTTTTGCCGCCTCTGAACCGATATTGATTTTTTTTCATATTTTTAAAATCACGTGCTCTTACACAAATTACACTCAAGTGTTCATTATCTCGCATATACATTATTTGTTTAAAACTTATCTCTTCCCTAAACGTTGAGCATTTGATCAACACAGCTTTGAAATTCACTATTTTTGGAAACGAATGTTCAAAATAAAAACTATACCGATCGATTCAATGTATCCGCACAAAGGCATCGCGTGCAAAGCAAAATAGCAGCCGCGATTCACGGGAACAGATCAGTTACTGATCGATCGTGTTGCCACATAGGCCTATACTTATTCATACCCAGTGAAGACGGCGAACCGGCTGTGATATTCTGGCTCTATTGTGGTAGTGTGCATGCATCAACTTTAAAACTATGTTTCTGCATTGAATAATACACGGACCCATTAGCATCTACAAAACCAACAAAGCATCTCCAGCGGTCAGTACAGAAGCTATAATGTCATAAAAAATCTATTTTAAGAATTAAAAAAAAAATTAACTTTATTTTCCAAAAGCACATAAAAAATAATGTATAAATACCAAAAATCAGTTGAATTTGTTAATTATTGGCTGAGATATGCCCAACCGACTGAATTTTACTTTAATGAGCAATCAGTTTTGTACTTATAGTGCTCAGAGTACCCAGGTAAAAATAGGATTAGGGGAAAATAGGGGGGAAATAAGCTCTAAAAATATATTTTTCCTATTTTTTCAATTCCAAAAAATATATTTTAAATAGGAATATTTTTAACCAAAAATAGAGAAAAAAAATAATGACAAAATAACTACATTCTGAACAAAAATAGTAAAAAAATAGTGAAAAATAGGAACAAAATAGTGCAAGTAAAGCAGGGAAAATATTTAAAAAATAGGGGGAAAATAGCTGTAAATAGACTTTTACAAATTGTATTAGTTTTCAAAAAATGCAATTAAGAATTGCATTTCGTTAGAATTGGGCGTGGAAAAAATCACCGGTTCGCAGCGCACGTCAATCATTATTCATGAGCATGCAGCATTTTGTATACGAATGCTACACTCATCGCGCTACGTCATAATGCCCTGCAGCCAATCACGTTTGGCTAGTTGCCAATGCTAATTAACATTATTCTTTTTTTCGAGAGGGAAACATACGGAATCAACCGAACGGTTCGAATAAGACATCATACGGCAGGTATTTTCTGAGTGAGCAATACGGCAGGTATTGGCTGAGCTGAGCTGTGCTAGCTAATAGTAGGCCGTTCGGGCAGCGAACTAGCTTGACACTGGATATAGCACGCTGCACACTGCCGAATGCGCGACGTTGAAGCCACCACAAATATTTAAAAGTACACCCAATACAAATAAAAAGGTGCTTCATTCACTGGCGTAAATCGGTTCACGTGAGTAATTGAAGTACTTTTCACACTGTCGTTGGCTTCATGAAGAGGGCGCTGTTGCTATATCCATGATTTCTTATCGATGGCTTGAATTGGCATCGTGAAAAGACCTCTCTTGGGGAGATTTAAATAACTCTGCTTTTTAGATATACACTGTGTTTTCAGATAAACTCTTCTTTTATGTGTAACTAATTCACAACTTGTAAGTCAACATAATTATACCAACGTTTTATATTAATACTTTCCTGAATCATCGAATAAATGTAGCTAATTTACATTCAAATGAAGTCAGATACATTTCTTGATTTTTTCTTTTTGCCGCCTCTGAACCGATATTGATTTTTTTTCATATTTTTAAAATCACGTGCTCTTACACAAATTACACTCAAGTGTTCATTATCTCGCATATACATTATTTGTTTAAAACTTATCTTTTCCTTAAACGTTGAGCATTTGATCAACACAGCTTTGAAATTCACTATTTTGGAAACGAATGTTCGAAATAAAAACTATACCGATCGATTCAATGTATCCGCACAAAGGCATCGCGTTCAAAGCAAAATAGCAGCCGCGATTCACGGGAACAGATCAGTTACTGATCGAGCGTGTTGCTACATAGGCCTATACTTATTCATACCCAGTGAAGACGGCGAACCGGCTGTGATATTCTGGCTCTATTGTGGTAGTGTGCATGCATCAACTTTCAAACTATGTTTCTGCATTGAATAATACACGGACCCATTAGCATCTACAAAACCAACAAAGCATCTCCAGCGGTCAGTACAGAAGCTATAATGTCATAAAAATCTATTTTAAGAATTTAACAAAAATTTAACTTTATTTTCCAAAAGCACATAGAAAATAATGTATAAATACCAAAAATCAGTTGAATTTGTTAATTATTGGCTGAGATATGCCCAACCGACTGAATTTTACTTTAATGAGCAATCAGTTTTGTACTTATAGTGCTCAGAGTACCCAGGTAAAAATAGGAATAGGGGAAAATAGGGGGGAAATAAGCTCTAAAAATATATTTTTCCTATTTTTTCAATTCCAACAAATATATTTTAAATAGGAATATTTTTAACCAAAAATAGAGAAAAAAAATAATGACAAAATAACTACATTCTGAACAAAAATAGTAAAACAAATAGTGAAAAAAAGGAACAAAATAGTGCAAGTAAAGCGGGGAAAATATTGAAAAAATAGGGAAAAAATAGCTGAAAATGGACTTTTACAAATTGTATTAGTTTTTAAAAAATGCAATTAAGTTATAAATTCATATCAATTTTATACTGTATTAAAGAGGTCTATTTAGCGTCATTGAGTCATTAACTATAAAACATACAATTGTAAGTGAATTTGGGTCATGGCCAATTAGTAACATGAAATCTAGTTGGCGGGACATTGTTATAATTTGGCCATGCATGCATGAAATGTTAAAATACAAGTTAATTATGCGATTATACTGAATAAATGTTATATTATTATGGTTATTGTTGATAAGATGATATGGTTTATACAATACATGCAACAAAAGAAACAATTTCTAGTGAAATCTCACCAATTATTCAGGCCTCTTACGGACCTGTTGCCCGCCAATTTCAAATTTCAGTTGGTTTTGACAATTTAAAGAATGTTTATAATTAGCTTTTTGTTTTTGGAAATTTAATGATAAAAAATAAGTTTAAATTCATGTTTAAAACATGTAAATAATATGCCATATTTCATGCCGTTACTTGTATATTTTTTTATCTGTGTTAAATAATTTGTAAAATTTTGGGGTAAGACATTTGGGTAGAACATCAAATTGGCAACACTTCTATCATATACTATTTCAAGCATATTTTTTCTGACTAAGGATGTTTTCTATAAATGCCTGTTAGTATAACTAAGGGCCTTCTTTCCAAGGTAACTGACATGCGTACAATTATAATTTCGAAAATGGTAAATTTACTTGAAAATATACAGCGTGACAAAGAAAATGCAAATAAGAAATTGATTAGAATTTAAGTCTATAGAAAATTGGAAAACATAGTACAAATTTACTTGAAAATAATAAATTCATAGAAAATAGTAAAGAAAAAACAGTTTTAAAATTGTCAGGATTGAAGTCCAAAGAAATGCGAACAAATATTATATTGACTAAAGGATAACTAAGTCTTAGAAAATACCCCCAAAATAGTTTTGATATTGTCAGGATTAAAGTCAAAAGAAATAGGGGAAATATAGTTGAATTTATTCGAAAATCACTAAGTCATAGAAAATAGTAAAACAAAAGTCTTAAATTGATCACAATCAATAAGTAAAAATAAATGAGATAAAATCGGATTTATTGATATTTCAGCCATTTTTAGACCGATTTTTACCAAATACAGTTTATTCTGCCTTTAAAATTGCATGTTCTTTCAAATTCATCACTCAGTTTTTCATTACCTAACAACAAATTATGTTATGCAGCGCCCTCTCTACCAAAACTTAAACAAATAGGGTAACAAAAGTTTAAATTTACTAAAAAATCACCAAGTCAAAGAAAATAGCAACAAAATAGATAAAAACAAAACAAGTCAAAATAAATATGGAAACAAGGCGATAGCCGTAATGTGTCTCGCCCAATTGCGCGCATCCATGCCAATGAAGTTTGGTTACAAACAGATGCAGGGTTGGAAAGTTATCGACTATTATAGAGTCTTGCAGGTAAACTTTCAAATTTGACCTCATTAGACCTTTGACCTACATAATGTGACCTTAGAACCCAGAATATCATGGATGGCAATATAGGGCATCTACCAATCAAGTTTGGTTACAAACAGATAGAGAGTTGGAAAGTTATCAACCCTAATAGACTCTTACCCCAAAACTTTCACATTTGACCTCATTTGACATTTGACCTACTTATGTGACCTTTGACCCCATCATATCATGGAGGCCAATATAGCTAGGGCATCTACCAACCAAGTTTGGTTACAAACAGATGCAGGGTTGGAAAGTTATCAACCCTACTAGACTCTTACCCCAAAACTTTTACATTCGACCTCATTTGACCTTTCAACTACTTATGTGATCTTTGACCCCAACATATCATGGAGACAAATATAGGGCATCTACCAACCAAGTTTGGTTACAAACAGATGCAGGGTTGGAAATGTATCAGCCCTAATAGACTCTTACCCCAAAACTTTCACATTTGACCTCATTTGACCTTTGACCCCAGCATATCATGGAGACAAACATAGGACATCTACCAATCAAGTTTGGTTACAAACAGATGCAGGGTTGGAAAGTTATCAACCCTAATAGACTCTTACCCCAAAACTTTCACATTTGACCTCATTTGACCTTTGACCTACTTATGTGACCATTGGCCCCAGCATATCATGGAGGCCAATATAATAGGGCATCTACCAACCAAGTTTGGTTACAAACAGATACAGGGTTGGAAAGTTATCAACTCTAATAGACTCTTACCCCAAAACTTTCACATTTGACCTCATTTGACCTTTGACCTACTTATGTGACCTTTGACCCCAGCATATCATGGAGGCCAATACAGGGTGGCCCCCAAAAAACGGAATGGGGCACTTCCCAAAATATAGTACAAAACTATTTATGTTATGGGCATCTACCAACCAAGTTTGGTTACAAACAGATACAGGGTTGGAAAGTTATCAACTCTAATAGACTCTTACCCCAAAACTTTCACATTTGACCTCATTTGACCTTTGACCTACTTATGTGACCTTTGACCCCAGCATATCATGGAGGCCAATACAGGGTGGCCCCCAAAAAACGGAATGGGGCACTTCCCAAAATATAGTACAAAACTATTTATGTCCATCAGTAGGGTGTCTTTTCCAATGAAAAATGATACCAAGAACAGTCATTTTGGTCGTGTAGTTTTTGCTTTAGGACGCTGTGAGTGAGACCATGTCAGGTGCCAATTTTTGTCAATGTTTACCTAGTCAGGGCCAGTAAAACCGCACTCACTGCCCGTAATACCATGCCCATTATCTCGGCACACGGCTGAGTGCACACTGTCAATGGCGCGCTGTGTTAAACGCTATGAAAGGCGGTGCGTGCGGTTTTACTGGCCCTGACTAGGTAAAAATTGACAAAAAACGGAACCTGACATCATGTCACTCACAGCGCCCTAGAACAAAAACTACTGAACCAAAATGGCTGTTCTTGGTATCGTTTTTTCATTGGAAAAGACACCATATCCGTTGGACATACTAATTGTGTTGCTGTATTTTGGGAAGTGCACCGTTCCGGTTTTTTTGGCCACCCTGTATAGGGCATCTACCAACCAAGTTTGGTTACAAACAGAAGCAGGGTTGGACACTTATTTAAATTTGTGTAAGCGTCACGGACGGACGGACGGCGGACAGCTGTAGACGGACGCAATTTTGATCCCTTAGTCTCCCTCCAACTACGGTGGACTCGACACAAATAGGAATAAGTTTCTGTAAAAATCGGGAAGTCCAAGAAAAAAGTAAAACAAAATAGAGGAGAAAACAACATTATAAAAACAATGTAATAAAGAAACTCGGAAGATAGGGGAAAATAGTAGATAATTTACGATTTAAAAACAAATAGTGAAAAATAGCATGGTTATAATCAGAGCTCATGAAATAGGGAAACAAAATAAATGTGCTATTTTGTCCTATTTGTGCTCAGGGAAAACATTTTTTTTCTTTCAAATTTCATTTGACCAGGGTACTGCTCACCAGTGGGGTGGAATCCACCCCACCCCCTTGATGTTTCGCGTGATAATTCCGCAACGCGAACAGGTATCGCCGCGCGACTACACAAGTTGTTTTTATTGAAGTCTTGCGCAACTTTTCAGACCAAATTTGCGACAACCGGGTTTACCGTTCCGCAAACACATGACCTCATGTAAGTGAATGTCGGCCCGAAAATTGTGAAAAGAAAACCAACTAAGAAAAACGCTGTCCTTATATAGACTGTCCCAGAAAAAAACGAAACCGGGTTTCATGGCAGAAATTGTATGTTATAATGGATAATTTCCTTGATGATATATATATGTCTGAAAAGCTATGTGTCTCTTCTTTCATTTGATATACAACGTATGACACATAATTCACGCATGACTGAATTAGAACGATGGAAAGTGGTGTTACCAAGATTCCATTTGCACGCAGAAATTGCAAGTTTGGGTGAGGTTTTGGGGTGAGTTTTAAGGGTAGTAAACGTACTTATTTTAAAAAAAAGGACAAACACCGCATAAAAGTTCATAATTTTATCTTTTATATGACACCTCATGATTAAAAAATAAATGATTTATGCCAGAGAACGAGTACAATGAAAACATGCTTGATTCCAGCCCAAATGAGTAACTTTCCTGATCTAACCTGTTTCTCATGTTTTCCCTGATCCCCATGTCTGTGTAAATTCACTCATGCATCAAAGTCCATTGTCAGCTGCTAAGTCAGGAAAGCTGAGCGACTTCTTACTCAACTTTCACTCATTTGGGCAGAAATCAGGCACGTTTTCATTGTACTCGTTCTCTGGCATTAATCATTTATTTTTTGAGCATGAGTTGTCATGTAACAGATAAAAATATGAACTTTTATGTGGTGTTCATCCTTTTTAAAAATAAGCACGTTTACAACCCTTAAAACTCACCCTAAAAACTCACCCAGACTTAAAATTTATGCGTGCAAATGGAATATTGGTAACACCACTTTCCATTGTTCTAATTCACTCATGCTTGATTTATGTGCGATAAGTCGTACATCAAATGAAAGAAGAGACACAGAGCTTTTCAGACATATATATATCACCAAGGAAATTATTTATTATGACAGAAAATTTCTGCCATAAATCCCGGTTTCGTTTTATCTGGGACAGTCTGTATGGTGAAACAGGGGTCAAAGGTCATACAAGTTCGTCTTTTATACAATAGATTCACCATGGCAAATGCTACAAAGTTGTAACTCGGCATGTGTAGTGTCCATTGTAAGAGTAACATTCCACACAATTAAATTAAATCATGAACAAAGTTGATTAGGTTCAAAGGTCAAAATGTTGATTTTACAGAACATTTGGTATTATCACTGCTATTGAGCTGATCATTGAGGAGGAGCTAAATATTTATTAAAATATGATGTGGTAACTGGTAACTAATAACATGTCTTCATTGTGAAAATAAAGGGTCAAAGGACAAGATGGTCATCGTGCAGTATCTCTGTAGGTAACTCTCATGGACGCGAAGTTGAATTTTGACACATGGATAGATCATGATAAGCTTTACATCATACAATATAGGTTGAACATGATTTCTTAACTGTGTAAATTAAGGTCAAAGGTCAAAGGACTAATGAAGGGTATATACGTATCACCAAATTCCTCAAAGTGACGGATTTTATGTCTAGTTTAATTGTTTTTATTGTGAAATACTGTCTGTATTACACTGTCTTTGAATTTAAATTATTTTGATTTATATAATCAAAACGAATGCTCGAAATAAAAATCAATACATCCATTCAATGTACCTGCTCATGGACAACGCTTTTAAAGCAAATAGCAGCCGCTCTGCACGGGAACTGATTGAGCGTGTAGCCGCAATGAAATATATAATACCCAAACGAAAACGGTGAATAGGCTGTGATATTATGGCGCAATTTGGCAATGTGCATCGATATTCAAGATATGTTTCTGCAATGAAAAATTATAAATGGATCTAACAGCATCACAAAATCCACAAAACATGTTTAGATCTCTAAGCGTTTCCCCTATACCTCGGTGTGTTCGTATTACAATTTGTTTTATTTTTGTTTAATCTGAACTTCTCTCTCGTTCTTCCCGTGGTAGTTCAGTTTTGGTATAGAGGGTGCTTCGAGAAATAATTTGTGTACGAGGTATTGAAAAGAAAGGGCGTTAAATTTGAAACAGCATACAATTTTAATGACAGAATAAACTTTATTTGGTCAAAATCGGCTCAGAAACAAACAGCGGAAATATCAATAAATATATCAGATCTGAATATTATTGGGCCTCCAAGTGTATTAAACCAATGAACGTGAACGTGGTTCACAGTTTATACTTTAAATAAAATAGCAACATATCCTGTTTTGCAAACCAAACGATAACACACTGTATGTATTACCATATTTGTAAAGCTCCATCCTCATGCTGATGTAAGAGAGCCAGGTAACAGGGCGCACACGCACGAAGCGGCACACGAGTGGGGTGGGGAAGGCGTTTAATACCACGGTATCTTGATCAGAATTGCCCGAGAACACCTAAACAGAGAAAACCAAAATATACATAATCTAAATTAAAAACAGACATGACAAACGAACACACACAAAAACGAAATCATTATATGTGCTCATTGATATAAAGGGAGCAAACGCTTGTCCTAGTCAATAACAAAATTGAGGCATAGAAAGGGCGAGGGTAAGATGGAACAATGTTAAAGACAAAGAAATACAAACTGTTCATGTTATCGGTTTAGGAAGGGCACATGAGAGATTGTTCGTAGAGAGATGGAACATACGCTATTTACAGGGTAATGGGCATCATCCTCTTCATTATCACTATTATCATTATTTACATTATCATCGTCATCATCATTATCATCATACTATTATGAAAATATAATCAAAATTAAATCAAACATGTAAAATGTGATAGTATTGAAAGTTACGATTTAAGGAATAGATTGACAAAGTAAAGGGTATAATGATTGAAGCCCTTGAAAGTGAAACACAACATATTGTAGAAGATATATATGATGTAACTATGACACATAAAATAGCACTCACCACATCTAACCCATCAGTGATGTCTTGAACCGTGTAAAATGTCACATCATCCATGCTGTAGGTGACCTTGTAGCTCGTCACCCATTGGGGGTAATCCTGCCTTCCTTGTGTTGCTAAGGCACCAACTTCGTAGTTAGAACCGAGATCAACCTGAACAGAGCAGACAATCGTAACGTTTCTTCAAGTTGATTTTGTCGTAACGTTAAAATGGAATCGCCTCTGTTTGACTTTTTATTCACAAAGCATTTCTAACTGCATTGTCAAACCCGCTGTATGATTATCATGTTGGTATTTACACATTTGTAACTTAAAGCACCTGTGTACAATTTTATCCACACTTGCTGCTCTTAACCCAAGTGTAGTAGATGGGTACTTGGCAGGAAAGTATTTTGTGAAATACTTGAGCGCTTGAATGACGCTGCTCGGCTAAAGCTATGCCTAGGTCACAAATGCTCCGGGCGTGGTACGATTTTTCTTCCTACGGCGGATTTTCTACGATTTGAGGGAAGTTGTGATATCGTACGATGTCTGTGGTATCTTAGAGTATCAGTCACATATTTGCCGGGACCCGTACGATGACTTTTAGCTTAAAATAAATCATAACTTGCACGGCTCCCGTGAACATAATCTTAGTGCCCGTACAGGTGCCTTATATTACGGTGCTCTTGCGGTGACTCTACGGTACCTGTATGATTTGAGTGGCCAACTATTCAGATATTCGAAAAGGGGCTGCGGTGCCCGTGCGATGTTCTTTACGACGTGAATACGGGCTCACGGCAAGTAAAAAATATTACGATGCATTTTTGTTTTCTAATCCTAATCCGCGTTAAAAAAAATTTCGACATCGTACGGCGAGGACAAATGCAACGGCGACCACGCGATAGCCAAGGCACTCTTGCGGGCGCCGCAAGATTTCACCTAAAAGTGGCATCGTACGGGTGCCGTATACCAAATCGGGGAATTTGTGACCTAAGCATTAATAATGTTCCGAGACCAGACAAAACAAAAACACAATCATATGTTTTGGAACAGATTTGTGATATCAAATAGATGCTCAACACTTAAAGTTTACAAAGTGGTGTGTAATTCGTACACAATGCGATTATATATTATCCACTACATACGACAATCCTACTCACGCATTCGTTAGGACACAATAGAATCACGGACGATGCGTTCGTCCAAGACAAAATGTAGTCTTCGTATGCAGACCCATGAACACGTGGTGTGGTATACGGGACTTGCAACGAATGGTCACGCATCACGTATCACGTATCACGTTCACGTTTTGCGCTATTTCGTGAAAATGGGTGACTCTAATTTACGAAGTGTAGGGCCTACCATTCATTGTTTTCCACGCCGGTAAAATACGAGTTGTTGCGTTTACCAAATCGTGACGTACGTGAGTGTTTAATCAAGATTTTTAAAATTGCAAGCGCTTATTACTAAGACTAGACAAACGTGCACAAACAGGAACAAAAAGGTCGACGAAAATGCCGAAACCCCTTATCAAATCATTTCAATCATTATGTTTATGATATTTCTGTGCATAGTTCAGAGTAATCTGAGACGATAAAATGCAGTTCTGTCATATAGTAAATGTGCAACCATACCATTTGCATTATTTATCTTGTTATTATAATAATCCTAAAGACGTGTCACGGGTGTCGTGCGTGAATTTTGACAAATGTTGACTTGCAGCTGAACGATATGCAGCGGACCATTCACTCCGCATTACGCCAGAAGTTGCCGCGATCTTAGTCTCGAGACCATCTCCAAATTGTAAACAGTAATTTTTTGGTCAAAATGCATTGATATACAAATTTATCATAACTTTAAAGGGGTAGTTTAGTTTTGGTAGAGAGGGCGCTGCACATCACAATTTTTTTGTGAGGTAATGAAAAACTGAGTGTCGAATTTGCGAGAACATGCAATTTTAATGGCAGAATAAACTTTATTTGGTCAAAATCGGCCCAGAAACGGCTGAAATATCAATAAATATATCTGACCCTATAATTATTTGGGGCCCAAATAATTAGCTGAATTAAAAAAAAAAAAATAAAAATGCTTGCACTTTTTCAAAAATGTTCAAAAGCGTTTTTTAAATAGTTGTTGATGATCTCTCTATTTAATCATTATTTCAATAAAACATCACATGCATAATTGGGTATGAAAAATGGTTAAAACAAATGCCTTTTTAGAAAGCGCCCTCTTGAGTTTTAATGGCTCTTTTTTTAATGATAACGGGCTTTTTACTTTAGTCGTTTGTAATTTTGTATACCTTTCGAGCATGGTGGAGTTAAAACTATTAGTTTTATAATGTTACTGTCCATGTTTGGTTACTAAAGTTGAGCCTTACCAAAACTAAACTACCCCTTTAACATTTAACAAAATAATATAATTGCAAGTGAATTCAGGGAAAAGGGAAGCATACAATGCTTTTGTATTATTTTTTTTATTACAGACAAGAAAACAAGACAAAACAAGAACAAAATATAGTTACAAATTAATTATAAACAATATACAAGATTCAGCAGAATAAGTCATAAGAGTTAATAAAACAATGATTGAATTAAATAATTTATAATTATGGTGATTGAATCGAGTCATCTATCAATCAATCATTCAATCTAACATCGATCAATCAATCCGTCAATCAATCAATCAATCATCAAACCAATCAATCAATCAATTCAATCAATGCAATCATATGACATCCGAACTAGCTACTTGTAGTTGGTTTAGGTAGGACTGGGTCTCGGTTGAATTTAAACCGAGAATTAGTCTCTTCTCAACGACAATTTACATTATTTGTTTTAACACAAGCGCCAATTTAGCTTTCGTTGATTGCAAATAGTATATCAACAAACTGTTGGGTCACATAACCCAACACTTCGTAGACTTGGGTCACCTGTTTCACGAAGGGGCGCAAAACGTGAACGCGAGCGTGATACGTGATCATTCGTTGCAAGCTGTATATGGTGATGCTTTTTTTCTCGAATTATTACATTTTTCTATGACCCATATTTTCTGAGCCTTTTGGCGGCATCGACTACTAATTATGTTACCTTCATTTTTAATCAATATTACTTGTTTAAAAATACTATTGTCATAAATGGTAGGGTTTCATTTTCAGTATCCTATTCCACAAGCAAGACATTCAGAAATATTATTGCAAAACGCATCACCATACTAAAGCAGGTTTTCATTGGTCTGAAGACGAGGACAACCGTTTGTCATTGACAAACGCATCGTCCGGGATTCAATTGTCTACTTACGTACGCCTAAATCGAATTGGCTAGTGCTTAGGTCACAAATGCTCCGATTTGGGATAAAGCTCCCGTACGATGCCACTTGTACTTGTAGGTGAAATCTTGCGGGTATCTTGCGGCGCTCGCAAGGATGCCGTGGCTATCGTGCGGTCGCCGTTGCATTTTCCTTGCCGAACGATGTCAACAAATTGTTAAACGCGGAGTTCAAAAAAAAGAAATGCATCGTACGATTTTTACTTGCCATAAGCCCGTAGACACGTCGTAGAGAGCATCACATGGGCACCGCACGCCGGGCACAGCGCGGACACCGCAGCCTTTTTGTTTAAATATCGTACGGGTACCGTGAAGTCACCGCAAGAGCACCGTAATGCACCCGTACAGGCACTTAGATTGTGTTCACGGGAGCCGTGCGATTTATGTTTTTTTTTTTTTTCAAGACACTACTAATCGTACGGCAAATATGTGACTGCTATTCTATCATACCACAGACATCGTACGATATCACAATTTCCCAAAATCGTAGAAAATCCGCCGTATTTGGAGATAAATCGTACGGCGACCGGATCAATTGTGACCTACGCATTACTACGCAGATGTTTGGCGCATACAGAACCATAAGGCCTTTTGGGTTCCGTAAGTTTAATGGTGGTAATGAATTGTATTACTTGTTAATTAGCAATTACACAACCCTTTGCAACGTGTTGGGCATCAATTTGATATCACACAACATTCTAACATGTATACTTAGGTGTTGTTCCTTGCCTGGTGCTCCTCTTTATTTAACTGTCCTAAAGCGCCATATTATAAAATGGGCAATCATTTGTATTATTAGTATCTTGATTAAAATAAACTAATGCCAGGAATTGAATTTCAACATGTTAAATTGATACACATTTCCACTACAAGAACAACAAAATGCGACCTAAATTGATATGACGTGTAAAAGTAAATTGAACAAGATTAGATAAATACATTGAACATACATATAATTACGATCTGTTCACCTTATAATTCGAACTTGCGATAACTGTTATATATAAAAATAAAAAAAAGTCGATGCTAGCGTACCATCTACTGCACAAAGTACTTAGAACACTTTTGATATTTATATTTACAAGTAACATGCATAATAATAATTCTACAATTGTTTACACATACGCTACGTATTTCCTTTCGATGCGTATTTGAATTAGTATACATAATCTAACCTGGATCCATTGGTTAGCGTCATTAGTGCTTGCGGTCCAGGCTCCAATGTCTCCATTAGAAGCAGCCACATTTAACCGCCCCCGCCTGGCTCCATATGCCGTACCATACTCGCTCGATGCGGTCAGACTCGAATCAGGGATGGCATAAGACTCAAGTCCAAGTACTATAATAAATACACATACCGTAGAGTGCGTAATATATTACACATCAATTCATACATCATTTTATCTCAACGTCGGTGATTTATCATTTGTCCGAATAATGCTATACAAAATGCAAAATTGCCATTGCTTACTCCATTACTCGTAGCCATTATGGGATTTTTCATATTAGATCATTCAAAACATTTTGACATTTGACCTTGTTTTAGGTTTTATTTAATCAAACCTCGTTTACAAATTTGAGATGTATTGATACAGAAAACATCGTTTACAATAATTACAATATAGAGAGAACAAATCTGAATAGCACAGAGAAGAAACATAGTGTCATAGTTATAATAAGAAGACATCAACCAGGCATGAACGAACCACTGGAGATGCAAGTGAGTCTGGTCGATTCCGACACAGTTACTGGATATAGAATCCAAGAGTTAAAGGGGTAGTAGACTTTTGGTAAGGTTGAGGGTTAGGGTTAGGGTTAGGGTTAGGGTTAGGGTTAGGGTTAGGGTTAGGGTTAGGGTTAGGGTTAGGGTTAGGGTTAGGGTTAGGGTTAGGGTTAGGCTGAACTAAAACTTGCATAATAACATTACCAACTAATAGTTATAACTACACCATGCAAATTACAAAGAACTAAGTAAAAAGTTATCATTAAAAAAGAGCCATTGAAACACTAGAAGGCGCTCTCTTAATTATAAATACTTGTTTTGGGAAAATTAAGGAAATAACTTGATTGGCCAAAATTATTGATTGGTAATGTAGAAATAGCATAAAAAGTGGCTTGCGTGGAAAAATCCGAACCTTAGTATCGTTAAATGCAGAAATATCAGTTAAAACGTATATGAAAGCCGCTGACATTGAGTCTAAATTCACCGTCAGTTTAGCCCGTCTATGCTGGCCACTTCATACGCTCGTTCGTGCGATATGCACGTGCGCCGGATTTTTCATATGATTAGCAAGCAGCGCACGAGGGTTTTCAATTCACGGCGATTTTAATTTACAGTAGATGAGTTTAATAATTTACCAAATATATCAATAGTAGGTAGTTTCCAGGCCAATTTTTTATCATCCCGTATTAGTTCAAATATATTCTTTCACATGATTGGTAATAAGAGCGTCCATTTCAATTCTTGAGTGAGAGGGCGTTTCCTAAAACTGGTATTGGGCTTTAAAGGGACTGTCCCCCTTTTGCAAGCCAAATTTCAAAAGTTGCGAGGTTATTGTCTTATATGAAAGAAAAAATGTCATTAATGATCTATTCATTCATCCCCCCTGATGAATAAGTATTACGTAAGTCGCTACGCCCAAGCCCAAAACCGTGGCTTAATCGAGTCGATTCGTTCTAGTAAATCGTTGCGAGTCGTTGCGAGTCGCCGTGAAAATCGTCAGTATGGGACTGGGCCTTTACATTTTCACCCTGTAAACTTGAACCAAATTGATTTTTTAAATTGAGACATGAGAAACCCCGTTAGCAGTTTTTAACTTTTAAAAATATAATAAATATATGTCAAAACTATATTTGACCTAATTCATATTATATTCACTGTTTTACGCCATTTGGTATTTTAAAACAAACAAAAACAAAATAATTCTTGAAGAAATTAATTTCAGTTCATAACAACCTGTTACCAACGATTCTTTTAAAATCTGACTAAAAAAATACCCAAACTTCACTTGTTTACTAAAAGATAAACAACAAATTAAAAAAAATGAAAAACATGCTGTACAGTTCATGGTTACCATGACAACTGGAAGTGGCCAATATAGTCAAATTTTATACCAAAATGTTTGCAATAAGATTGTAGGAAAAGTACCCAAAGTACCCGCGAAAAAATGGCGACGCCCCCTCCTCCCCCCTGAGAGGACGTTCTGCCGGGAACAAAAAATTGGCAACGGACACCCCCCCCCCCCCCCCCCCCTCCCCCACCACCAACACTGAGAGGAGTTTCAGCCAATTGTCTCGGTCTCGAAATATTTAGGCAGGTGGTCTTGGCCGCGGAAAATATGGTCTCGGTCCCGTTTTTTGGTAAATTAATCACCACTCTTTGCCCCCCCCCCCCCCCCCCCCCAGTCCCAAACTGCTTTCGGCGCGCCTGACACACACAGTAAAGACGAATCGAAATGCAAAACCTTAAACAAAATCATGATTATTACTATAACTATTGGTAGCAGCATGCATGCAGCCGCGGCAATTAGAGTACGATTGATCCCCATTCCCAAGTCCCCACTTCTCTAAATCAATTTGCTTAGGCAAGATTGCTTAAATGAAATCAAATTCTTTACTGATTCGGAAACACATCCAACATGTCTACGTCGTATTTATTTCGGATTAACTAACCCTTTTTCATTTTCGGAATAACGAACCAGATTTCATTTTCGGACTAACGAACCTTCGGAATGACGAACCTTCGGAATAACCAAACTTCGGAATAACAAACCTTCGGAATAACGAACCCGATTTTATTTTCGGACTAACGAACCTTCGGAATAACGAACCTTCGGAATAACCGAACCTTCGGAATATCGAACCTTCGGAATAACAAGCTGTAACCAGACTAAGTGGCAATTTACGTTTGGTTACTAAAATTAAGTTTGACCAAAACAGTACCCTCTCTACCAGAACTCAACTTTCCCTTTAACAATGACAGCATAGGATAGGTTTCGGATTTTCAAATTTCCACTTTTTAACGATATTTGTATAAGATTTTCTACGGGACCTTTCCAGCCGTGTACAAAGTAAGTGCAATTAATAAGTGAATATCACTTTGCATTTTCGCTGATTTCTCAGCCTAATAACATCCAATTAACTTGAAATTCTCACAAATTACTTTCTGGACAAATGGGATCACGCCAATACACATTTTTGTATTAACTGAGCATCACTTTATGTACGTGTCAACAAAGTTACTACATTCTTTTAATATCTCTTAAATTATCGAATAAATGTAGGGCCCACATTTATGCCAATAATATATCTATTGATATTTATGCCGTTTGTGAACCGATTTCGATCCAATACAATTATTCTTATCTTTAAAATCACGTGCTCTTACAAATATTGCACTTGGTTTTTTATTACCTCACAAATATATTATTTCTTGAAACGCCCTCTTAAAGGGAGTTTCGGTATAGAGGGCGCTGCGATCCGTTGGATTATTTAACATCTGAACACTTCAATTGTAAATATCTTTTTAACGAAAGGGAAATTTGAAAAACAGAAACCTGTCTCATGATTCTTGTGTTAATACGAATACAACAGGATATGAGGGATTCGCTAGAATTCCAACTGGATTTTGAGGATTTGGACAATATTACTAAATTCCCTTAAGGCTCTTTTTTTAAAATAATGATAACAGGTGTTTTTTTTTACTTAGTCGTTTGTATCTTTGTATTCATTTCGAGCATGGTGAAGTATTACTAGTAGTTTGTAATGGAATGGTGTAGGTTTTGGATCCTAAAAGTCAGTTTGACCAAAACTGTACTCTCTTTACCAAAACTCAACTATCCTTTTAGCGATGCGTTTGAGAAATGACTGTTCACCTGTACTGATGTTACAAAGGTCACCGGCCCATCCAATATCGCAGACACAGTAGAAATTCCCTTGGTCATCTGTACAGTATCCGTGATCACATGATGCGAGTGCACATCCACTGATGTTACAGAAGGCACCGGCCCATCCAGGATCGCAGACACAGGAGAAATTCTCTTGGCAACTTACTGTACAGTATCCGTGGTCACATGCTGCGATTGCACATCCACTGATATCTGCAATATAAAATGTAAACTGTTGTTTTCCTTGACATTCCTTGACATTTTTGTTCAAGAAGTAATATTACTTCTCACTCACTTAAAATATAAAAGAATTATAGTAAACTTTGAATGGATTCCCTTCCACTGTGGTCTCAGTGGTAATGAAATGGCAGACTATTATGCTAAAATTGGACTATCTGGTCCCATTGTAATTTATAGTAAAATGTTATTTAGTGAAATTAAACAGAGAATAGAACAGAACACATACCAGATGTGGCAACAACGGTGGCAAAAATCCCATAGTTTATTGAGGTCAATTCAATTAGTTGTTCAATTCAAATTGATTGTCCCTTGAAATAGGTATGAAGAAAAAATATATCATCGTTTACGTTTTGGAATATTAGGATTAAATAATGATTTATATAGATGAGGCATGAAAATGATTTTTTTTGTAATGATTGCCCAGAAAAGGAAACGGTTAATCACTTCTTATTGAAGTGTCCACGATACACGATTGAAAGAGCCATGCTCATGATGGAAACAAATGTAAATGAATTAGACCAAATGATATCCCTCTTGAAAAGTCCCCTCAGGTTTGAAGGTTTAGTTACAAAAAAAAACAGAAGAAAAGAAATCACTACTTATTATAAACGTAATATTTTGTGTATTAACTAACATATTATGTGCACTTTAAAAAAAACAACACCCACAGTTTGCATTATAATTTTGTAAAAAGTAGTAAAGCAATTGGCAACAATAGTCTTTCTAGACTGATTGCCATCAAATTTAAAAACAACAACAACAACATCCTTGTATAATTCTACATTTTCTCAGTAATGTGAAAAGTGTGTCTACGAAAAGGTGTTTGTATACGTTGTTTTTGTTTGTCTTTGCAGTATGAAATAACAATGGCTTGTTCGAGTTTAAGGGGTATGCCTACAATTAAAATTATACACGTTATATTTAGAAAAGCCTGCCTAATTTCATACTTAAATATTTGACCACAAGTACATGCCTCTAATAAATAAGCGCGTTATTTTATTGGGAACATGTAGATAGTATATTATTATGTCATGAACGATGCTCCACAGACAAACATAATATAATTTGTTTACTTTGACACATCACTTGTTTTATATTTTTTTTTTACTAATTAACGCCAACATTGCATAACGTATCAGAAAATTACACATTTAGCTCTAATTGCGAAGACAAACGTGATATTCACAAGAATAAGTGTCACAATTAGCTATCTATGAAACCAAATACATATGTAATGAACAAATTAACTCACATTTAATACTCACACACATGCAGTCACATGTTTCAATTCTTGTATCTCATAAACCACTCGACCAAATGCCTTCAAATTTCGTTCGCAAGAAGTCTATGATAGGTTATACATCATAATACCAATGACGTAATGTTTCGCTATTTTTGGTTATTCAAAGATGTGTTACAGTCATAGGCGTCGATTTCTTCTCGCCATTGGGGGGGATGAAACGTCATTTCGACCATCATCGGCGAGAGAGTAAAGCGACCAACCTAGTTTAGTAGCGTGTACAGGATTTATGACAGAAGGGGGAGGGTGGGGGGGGGGGGAATAGTTTTAAACCAAAATGACAACTAAATTAAAGTCAACGGGCATTTTCTGAGTTAGCTGTTTAGAAATGTTCAGATTATTAAGTGCACATTGCAAGCACCCTGCTGGAACCCTGAACTGAATCAGTCAAGGGATACTGCCCTCACATTTTTAATCTCAATAGGGGGTCCAGTGGGCGGAGCCCCCGGAAGCTTTAGGATTTTGAATATCAAGAACTAAAGATGTGCATAATTATGTAAATACGTCAAACCGTTACGTATCAAATAGTATATTGAATGTCAGCTCATTTTTAGTGGGCATAGCGGAAAATCCTGATTAGGTGTGTACAAGGGACTTGGTCCGATGGCCTTAATAGGGTTCCAGGGGGCGCAGCCCCCGGAAGATTTTGGATTTGGGCAGTTTAGCACTCTCAAGATGTGGTTTAAGGAAGACTATTGTATCACATTTCACATAATGTATGAAAGGGGGCAATATCCCCAAATATTGGGGGGGGGGGGGGGGGGGGAATAATAATACAGGCCATCCCCCGCATCTCAACTATTGGGGGGGGGGGAATATATCCCCCCATTCCCCCCGTGATCGTCACCCATGGTTACAGTTTATACTTTAAATAGAATAGCTGAATATCCTGTTTTGCAAACCAAAAGATAACACACTGTATGTATTACCATATTTGTAAAGCTCCATCCTCATGCTGATGTAAGAGAGCCAGGTAACAGGGCGCACACGCACGAAGCGGCACACGAGTGGGGTGGGGAAGGCGTTTAATACCACGGTATCCTGATCAGAATTGCCCGAGAACACCTAAACAGAGAAAGCCAAAATATACATAATCTAAATTAAAAACAGACATGACAAACGAACACACACAAAAACGAAATCATTATATGTGCTTATTAATATAAAGGGAGCCAACGCTTGTCCTTGTCAATAACAACATTGAGGCATAAAAAGGGCGGGGTAAGATGGAACAATGTTCAAGACGAAGAAAGACAATGTAAACTGTTCATTTAATTCGCTTAGGAATGGCACATGAGAGCTTGATTTGTTCGTAGAAAGATTAAACATACGCTATTTACAGGGTTATGGGCACCATCCTTTTCATTATCACTATCATCATTATTTACATTATCATCGTCATCATTATCATCATACTATTATGAAAATAGAATTAAAATTAAATCAAACATGTAAAATGTGATAGTATTGAAAGTTACGATATAGGGAATAGATTGACAAAGTCGAGGGTATAATGATTGAAGCCCTTGAAAGTAAAACACACAATACTGTAGAAGGTATATACAGGGTGGCCCAAAAAAAACGGAACGGGGCACTTTCCAAAATATAGTAACAAATGTATTATGTCCATCGAATAGGATGTAATTTCAAATGAACGATACCAAGAACAGTTAATTTAGTCGTGTAGTTTTTGTTTTAGGGCCCTGTGAGTGACACCATGTCAGGTTCTCTTTGTTGTCAATTTTTACCGAGCCAGTGCTTGATAAATCGCACGCACCGCCTTTCATAGCGTTGATCAACTCGCGCCATTGTTAGTGTGCACTCAGCCGTGTGCCGAGAGAATGGGCATCGTCGTTCAATGGTATTACGGGCAAGGAGTGCGATTTAACTGGCACTGAATAGGTACAAATTTACAAAAATGGGCATCTGACATGGTCTCACTCACAGCGTCCTAAAACAAAATCTACACGATCAAAATTACTGTTCTTGGTATCGTTTTTCATTGGAAAGGACACCGTATCCGATGGACATAAACATTTTGGTACTATATTTTTTGGAAATGCCCCGTTCCATTTTTTGGGCCACCCTGTATAATGATGTAACTATGACACATAAAATAGCACTAACCACATCTGACCCATTATTGCTGTTTTGAACAGTGTGAAAAGTCACTCCATCCATGCTGTAAGTGACCTTGTAGCTCGTCACCCATTGGGGGTAATCCTGCCTTCCTTGTGTTGCTAATGCAACGACTACGTAGGTAGAACCGAGATAAACCTGAACAGAACAGATTAAAGGTTTCTTAAAGTTGATTATGTCGTAACATTAACATGGAATAGCCTCTGTTTGACTTTTTGTTCACGAAACATTTCTAATTGCATTGTCAAATACGCTGCTGATTATCATGTTGGTATTTACGCGTTTGTAACTGACAGCATCTGAATAAAATTGACATACATGTGTGTTCTTCAGCACACTTGCTGCTCTCAACCCAAGTGCAGTAAATGGGTACTTGGCAGGTCTGTATTTCCATTTGAAAGCCAAGTTAATAATAATCCGAGCGGTTAGAGACTTAAAGAGGACCACCAGGCAAAAAAAACACCCAAACATAATCATATGTGTTGGAACAATTGTATGATATCAAATGGATGCTCAACACAGTCTTTGCAAAGGGTCGTGTAACTCTTACACAATGCGATTATTATCCACTACATACGGAACCATTATGGCCTCATGGTTCCATACGCACCAATCATTTGCGAGTGCACCAATCCTATTCACGCATACGTTAGGACACAATAGAATCACGGACGATACGTTCGTCCAAGACAATTTTAGTCTTCGTATGCAGACCCATGAACACGTGGTGTAGTATGGTGATGCTTTTTTTTCGAATTATTAAATTTTTGTAGAACCCATATTTTCTGAGCTATTTGCCGGCATCGACTACTAATTATGATATTTTCATTTTAAATTAATATTAATTTGTTCAAAAAACTATTGCCATAAATAGAAGGTATCAATTTCAGTAGTCTATTTTACCAACACATTCAGAAACATTATATTATTGCAAAACGCATCACCATACTAAAGCATGTGTTCATTGGTCTGAAGACGAGGACTACCGTTTGTCTTGGACAAATGCATCGTCCGTGATTCAATTGTCTCCTAACGTACGCCTGAATATAATTGGGGTAGTTCAGTTTTGAGTTCAGTTCGTGAGGTAATGAAAACCTGAGTGTCGAATTCGAAATAACATGCAATTTTAATGGCAGAATAACATTTATTTGGTCAAAATCGGTTCAGAAATTACTGAAATATCAAACAATTTATTCGAACGTATTTATTTGGGCCCCAAATAAATACAATGATTTTTTGAAAAAAATTATAAATGCTTACACTTTTTCAAAAATGTTCAAAAGTGGTTTGTAAAATTGTTGATGATCTCTCTATTTAATCATTATTTCAACAAAACATCACATGCATAATTTTGTATCAAAAATGGTTGAAACCAATGCCTTATTAAAGAGCGCCCTCTTGTGTTTTAATGGCGCTTTTCAAATGATAACAGGCTTTTTACTTAGTCGTTTGTATTTTTGTATACCTTTCGAGCATGCAGGTTTTGGTTACTAAAGTTCAGCCTTACCAAAACTGTACTACCCCTTTATACATTGGTAAGCAATTAATTTTAATAATGCTATTTATGAGACACTCTATTAAAATGTTTGATAATGCTCATTCTGTAGACACTCTCCATAATTTGTAATGTAATAATGCTACACGTTGGATAAATGTATGTTTATTATTGAATATACTGCTTATATAATGAGTTGATTTAAAAATTATTTATACAGTCAAACCTGTCTATAGCGGCCACTCAAGGGAAACTTCAAAAGTGGCCGCTATAGACAGGTGGCCACTATAGACAGGTTGGCGGCCATTTTGTTTTTTTTAAGCACGTGTGTTTATAATATAAACATCAATACCATTACCACATGTAGCCCACACATGAACATAATTATAAACAACATTTACATGCATATGAAATAAAAGAACAGAACCTTGGAAACTTGTCTTATTTTTGTAGTACATTTGTGTGATTAGTGTTGAGAAAATAATGAAAAGTTTCATTATATGTAAACCTTCCGAAATAAATCTACCATCGTCGTCTGTTTGGCCGACTGTCGTTCGTTGTTGTCGAAGAAACAACTCTCGATCTCGAGGTCCCGATATGATGATGCAATGCGCGCGCGATCGTGTGAATATTTTTATTCTTTGCCTGAACAAAATGATGTTACGTAAAAAAAATATTTTTTATTGAAAAAAAAGTTCTAGAAAATACGACGATGAGAGCAAAAATGTATAAGTGTAGGAAAATATTTCATATCAAACTTCATTGATAAGTTTTTTCATTAAATAAAATGTTTCGCAAAGACAACACAAACATTTAAATGTACGAGGCTATACAAACCGGTTTAGATCCGATCCGGTCCGATCCCTAATGCGGTGAAAGTGTGTGCATTGTGCATGCATGTGTGTGTTGCATGCATGATCAAAGTCCCTGTCGCCGCAGCACCTGCAGTGACATCATTTGTCAATCACTGGTCAGCTACCATGAGATTAACAAAAGATGAAAGTACAAAAAGAACATCCACACAAAGGCATGCCCTGCATACCTCCATGCAATAGCTTAGACAGTGCTTTTCTTCAGACATAGCAACAGCTGCTATTGTTATTGAAGTTGTGTGAGTTGGTATTCTATTCAACCGTGTGATGCTATTGTGATTAGCCTAATCTGTGGATGTTCTTTTTGTACTTTCATCTTTTGTTAATCTCATGGTAGCTGACCAGTGATTGACAAATGATGTCACTGCAGGTCAACAATAGAATTTGCTGTGGAGGGTTTTTTAGGAGGTGGGGCTTAGCAACATGAAGACAAATAAATGATAAATTGTTTAAAAATATACAAAACATATTTGGGTCAAACCGTTACCAAATATTGAATGTGTACACTAATACAGATGAACAGAGGTCAACATGTATGTGGGTTGCAGGGCCCCTTTAAAACAACAAGTAACCAGGTTTTTGTGTTTGTCATGGTTTTTATTTGATTTGATGTCAATAAAGCAATTATTTAATAAAATCACTTGAACTGTTCACCTAATAATTCGAACTTGCGTAGCATCTACTGCACACAGTACTTAGAACACTTTTAATATTTATATTTACAAGTAACATGCGTAATAATTATTCTACAATTGTTTACACATACGCTACATGTTTGCTTTCGATGCGTATTTGAATTAGTATACATAATCTAACCTGGATCCATTGATTAGCGTCATTAGTGCTTGCGGTCCAGGCTCCAATGTCTCCATTAGAAGCAGCCACGTTTAACCGCCCCCGCCTGGCTCCATATGCCGTACCATACTCGCTCGACGCGGTCAGACTCGAATCAGGGATGGCATAAGACTCAAGTCCAAGTACTATTATAAATACATATACCGTAGAGTGAGTAATGTATTACACATCAATTCATACATCATTTTATTTCAACGTCGGTGATTTATCATTTGTCCGAATAATGCTATACAAAATGCAAAATTGTCATTGCTTACTCGTAGCCATTATTATGAACGCATGGTCACCTGGGGTTTTTCATATTACATCAAAACATTTTGACATTTTACCTTGTTTTACGTTTTATTTAATCAAACCTCGTTTACAAATTTGAAATCTATCGATAAAAAAACATCGTTTACAATAATTATAATATAGAGAGAACAAATCTGAATAGCACAGCGAAGAAACATAGTGTCATAGTTATAATAAGAAGACATCAACCAGGCATGGACGAACCACTGGAGATGCAAGTGAGTTTGATCGATTCCGATACAATTACTGGATATAGAATCAAAGAGTTAAAGGAGTAGTACATTTTTGGTAAGGTTGAACCTTAGACTAAACTAAAACCTGCATAATAACATTATAAACTAATATTAATAACTCCACGATACTCGAAAGGTATATCAAATTACAAAGGACTAAGACAGAAGCCTGTTATCATTCAAAACGGGCCACTGAAACACTAGAGGGCGCTCTCTCAAAAAGCATTGGTTTCAACCATTTTTCATACGAAATTATGCATTTGATGTTTTGTTGAATAAACATTAAAGAGAGAGATCACAAACAACTATTTAAAAACTTCTTTTGAAAATGTTTTAAAAAGTGTAGCCATTTTTAAAATTTTTAAACAAACCATCGAATAATTCTGGCCCCAGATTCATTCTGATTTGATATATTTGTTAATATTTCAGCCGTTTCTGAACCGATTTTGGTCAAAAAACGATTACTCTGCTATTGTGTATGCTCTTTCAAATTTAACACTCGGATTTTCATTATTATTATAATTTATTATGTATTACTTATTTTTTTACTTTTTACTTTGTATTTTGTTGTCTTGTTGTAGTTGTAACTATACTTTAATAATTATGACCCCCGAAATGAACACCTAATATGAACACAATACCAAATAACTAATGATATATCCTTTTTTTTAAGCAAAACTGATATTTCCATATGTTTTGTACACAAATTAACGATTTGGGGGCTGACATGCAAATTTAAAAGGTCACGTGACTTCAAAATGGTAGGTCCAATTTTCAACAATTTTGTTTTAAAGGGATAGTTGAGTATTGGTCAAACTTAACTTTAGTAACCAAAACCTGCACCATTACGGTACAAAGTAATAGTTATAATTTCACAATGCTCGAAAAGTATGCACAATTACAAACGACTAAGTAAAACCCCGTTACAACTCAAGAGGGCGCAATTTTTTAAAATCACTGGTTTTAGCCATTTTTCATACAAAATTGTGCATTTAATGTTTTGTTAAAATAATGATTCAATAGGGATATTATCAACGACTTTTGCTCGAAATGTATAACAACCTGTGTTATCTAAAACTGTATTTGTATTGATATAAACATGTTAAATGAAACTAACCATTACAGTTGTTTATACTGTAGAAGGATAAAGAAAACTGACAAAGGTTTGATCAAATGTCAATTTCTGTAATCAGATATAGGATAAAGCAAACTGACAAAGGTTTGATCAAATGTCAATTTCTGTAATCAGATATGTCTACTGAGTAATATGTGACACTTTCTTGTTATTTTGTTATCCCTTCATTGAATATATAACTGTCAACAAAGTATAAGAAACAATAGAATAGGCCCAGGTCATACGTTTACAAAATGATATGCTTGTCAGTACAATTATACACACAACAGAGATTCACAATGTCATATGGATACATATTATACAAATGGCTAATTAAGCCAGGAGTATGTTATCATTCAAACAGCTGCCGTAAAAAAAACACAAGAGGGCGCTAGCTAAACAATTATTGTTTAAAACCACTCATGAAAAATTGTTACTGTGATATTTGTTTTACCAATTTGTTCAATAGAGAGACCATCAACAACAATTTAAAAACCGCTTAACGTATTATATTAAAGGGACTTAGTCACATTGTCCGAATCGTCAACATCCAATTAGAATTCTGGCGGTTCCCTCTTATCATAATTTATTCGTATTAACAATTACAGCATAGGATATGTTTCGGATTTTCGAATTTCCATTTTGTTTAACGATATTTTTTATGAGATATTTCCGATTGAAGTGGTCGCATTACTACGGGACGTTTTCAGCCGTGTACAAAGTAAGTGCAATTAATAATTGAATTTTACTTAGTATTTTCGCTGATTTATCAGCCTAATAACGTCCAATTAACTTGCAAATCCTTACAAATTACTTTCTGGACAAATCAGATCACACCAATACACATTTTTTTTAAACTGAGCATCACTTTTTGTACGTGTCAACAAAGTGAAAAAGATGTTCTAAATAAATGGGGCCGATAATTTTCCCTTTTTCTAGTATTGATCGTATGTACATTAAACTTTGTAACAAAGAAATCTAAAAATATTCTAGGAATCAAATCATGATTCATTTTAAACATGAAAATTGCTGTTTTAGAATTTGTTCTAATGACAATGTTTTTAATTCAATAAATAATGGGTCACAATGAGCCAAATATTGGGCCCATAACAAATTCTAATGACTCTTTTCTGCAATATTTTTAAATTTTTATTTAAACGAAATTTGCTTGCTCTTCCCCAAATAAGCGTGCAATAGTTGAGGTGAGGCAAAACCAATGTATTATAAGGTAAAAACAAAATAAGAGAAGGTAAAAGGGACTTTAATTTATTTAGTACGCTAATATTCTTGCTCATTTTTTATGAGGTGTATAACATGTGTCTATCCCAATTAAGTTTATTATCAATCATTAATCCAAGGAGTTAGTGTCACTTGTGGTATTTGTTCATTATCAATTTTTAAAATAACATTATCAATGCTTCTTTTTTTATTAAAATTAAATATCATACATTTTGTTTTGAGGTGTTAATTAATAATCTATTCGTTTTAAACCAATTCGATATATTTACAAGTTCATTATTTGTTTTAATTATCAAAGAATTTACGTTATCATCCGAAAGAAAGAGTGTTGTATCATCAGCATATAGAACGTACTTAAAAAGACTAGACGATTATACAAGATCATGTAAGTACAAAAGAAAAAGTAGTGGTCCTAGTATGCTCCCTTGTGGTATACCTGTTGTAATATAAGTGATAGTGGAGTTTGATACCCTAAATTGAACATATTGTCTACGATCTTGTAAGTAAGATGCAAACCATTGGTAAGCAACGCCCCTAATACCAAATGCTGATAACTTTTGTAATCAAATGGCGTGATTCAGAGAATCAAAAGCTTTGCTTTAAAAGTCAATATAAATACCAAGAGCTACCTCACCACGATCAATGAATGATGAGATTATTTCAGTGGCATACAATAAAGCTAATTCAGTTGAGTGATTTGGACGAAAACCAAACTGTTGGGGTGTAAGTAGATTATGAGATAATTATAATATACAATGCGTTCCAGGACCTTTGAGAGAGTAGGGAGGAGTAAGATTGGGCGATAATTATTCGAAGTATTAACGTCACCAGATTTATAAACGGGAATTACTTTACTAAATTTCATTGCTTCTGGAAATTGGCCACTTACTATAGATAAATTACAAATGTGCCTAATTGATGTGCATATATATTGAGTAATATCTTTTATAAAACACGAATTCATACCATCTACACCAGTAGCATAACTTCTTTTTAACATCCCACTTACCTTGGAAACCTCATTGTCATTTGTTGGAAACATATACAAAGAATCCATAGGATAATCTTGTGATAGAAAGTCTCTAAAATTACATTGAGTTGGTTGCATTTTAGCAGCAATACTTTTACCAATATTACCGAAGAAATTATTAAATGCATTGTATGATAGCATTCAATTTATTTCTATATTTAGTATATTTTAATCGATCAGTTACTGACTTCGAGGACATATATTTCTTATATAAACGTTGCTTTCGATTGATCGAATGAATGATCCCTTTCGTTATCCAGGGTTTCTTGGGACAATATTTCCGTTTTTTCACAGACTCTATGATCGTATGTTTTTCACACACATTATGTAGTACTTCAACAAGCTGTTCATTATGCTACATTAACGTCACTACTGTTCAAAATCAAGCTAAAATCTAAATTACTTAATTCCTCTTTCATATAATTCATATCAATTAGTTGCCTATTACTATAATCAAATAATTTGCTCGAGAGTGGATCAGTGACCCGTGTTATTTGAAATACCGGAAAATGGTCCGACACATCTGTATACAATAAACGAGAGTAAATGGGATTTTCATATACATTTGTAAACACATTATCAATACAAGTTGATGAGTGGGTAGTAACACGGGTCGGCTTCGTAATCAAAGGTCTGAGGCTGCATGATAATAATGTATTGAGAAATCGTTCAGTATCTTCATGAGAGGAGTGTTTGAGCAAGTCAAAATTAAAGTCTCCGGTCAAGTATCACTGCTTATTTTCATTAGATATCTTTTCAACACAAATTGATAGTGAATCAATAAATTCATCTGAGTTTGAGTTTGGGGCCTTGTATATAATCCCTACAATAATACATTTTCCGAATCAACAATGTCACGCATCGCTGAGTTCTTTGCGTTGAAGATGACTGGTGCAAAACCCACCTATTGCAAGTTTGGGCTTAAGAATGGATTCTTGAAGTGAGTGGTGTCACATTAATTGTCGGGATTAGTTTTCATTTTGGTGCTAAAACATCCACTTCGTGTCGATTGCGGCCCTGCAAACCATCTAGATCACGGGGGATATGCTAACACCTTGTTCTTCAGATGTCCAAACATGAAGAAGTCAACACAAATTAATCAGATGACCTCGGTGGCCATTCCATCTCATTTGTTATCGCAATGACCCTTTCCTCACTGTCAGAGCTCCCCTAGTCCATATGTGACAGCGACAAGGTGATGGGTTCGGGCACTGTCCTGAATCTGTCTAAATACTCATTGCATCTGTCGCCTAATGTGTCCCTCTAACTGAAGTATCATCTGAACGTAAATGATCCTTAATGTTTATTTCTTAGAAGAAAAATGGCCCAATAACTTGACCTTCCTCAAATTTTCTAATCCAAGTTGTCCATTTTAACAAATGATATCAACATAAGAATATAATTCTTGTAGATGGCCGCAGGCCAGCGCATATTCATGTTCAAGTATTAATGTACCTAATCATGCATGATATCGGTGAATGTGTTCAGCTAAACGATTCATTAACTCGCAAACCCAACACAAAATGTTCAAATCGATGTTTTCATTAAAGTGTGGCACCATTATTGAACTTTCAAGCTTTCATTCATTAGCCCAAACTTGCAAAAAGTGGGTTTTGGACGTGTCACCTTCAACAACAGATAACTCAGCGATGCGTGACATTGCTAATTCAGAAAAGGTGTCAGATTAAAGCTGAATAACTATTCTTTACATCTATGTCTGGTTGTAATTATGAGAATGTATCATTTTGAAATGATTTACCTTTGAACTTCGATTACCTTTTTGTATACACTCTGTATATCTAGTGATATTTATGCCGTTTGAATACCGACTTCGATCCAATACAATTTTGTTATCGTTAAAATCACTTGCTCTTACAAATGTTACATTTGGTTTTTCATTAAGTCACAAAAAAGCGCTAGCTAAACAATTATTGTTTAAAACCACTCATGAAAAATTGTTACTGTGATATTTGTTTTACCAATTTGTTCAATAGAGAGACCATCAACAACAATTTAAAAACCGCTTAACGTATTATATTAAAGGGACTTAGTCACATTGTCCGAATCGTCAACATCCAATTAGAATTCTGGCGGTTCCCTCTTATCATAATTTATTCGTATTAACAATTACAGCATAGGATATGTTTCGGATTTTCGAATTTCCATTTTGTTTAACGATATTTTTTATGAGATATTTCCGATTGAAGTGGTCGCATTACTACGGGACGTTTTCAGCCGTGTACAAAGTAAGTGCAATTAATAATTGAATTTTACTTAGTATTTTCGCTGATTTATCAGCCTAATAACGTCCAATTAACTTGCAAATCCTTACAAATTACTTTCTGGACAAATCAGATCACACCAATACACATTTTTTTAAAACTGAGCATCACTTTTTGTACGTGTCAACAAAGTGAAAAAGATGTTCTAAATAAATGGGGCCGATAATTTTCCCTTTTTCTAGTATTGATCGTATGTACATTAAACTTTGTAACAAAGAAATCTAAAAATATTCTAGGAATCAAATCATGATTCATTTTAAACATGAAAATTGCTGTTTTAGAATTTGTTCTAATGACAATGTTTTTAATTCAATAAATAATGGGTCACAATGAGCCAAATATTGGGCCCATAACAAATTCTAATGACTCTTTTCTGCAATATTTTTAAATTTTTATTTAAACGAAATTTGCTTGCTCTTCCCCAAATAAGCGTGCAATAGTTGAGGTGAGGCAAAACCAATGTATTATAAGGTAAAAACAAAATAAGAGAAGGTAAAAGGGACTTTAATTTATTTAGTACGCTAATATTCTTGCTCATTTTTTATGAGGTGTATAACATGTGTCTATCCCAATTAAGTTTATTATCAATCATTAATCCAAGGAGTTAGTGTCACTTGTGGTATTTGTTCATTATCAATTTTTAAAATAACATTATCAATGCTTCTTTTTTTATTAAAATTAAATATCATACATTTTGTTTTGAGGTGTTAATTAATAATCTATTCGTTTTAAACCAATTCGATATATTTACAAGTTCATTATATGTTTTAATTATCAAAGAATTTACGTTATCATCCGAAAGAAAGAGTGTTGTATCATCAGCATATAGAACGTACTTAAAAAGACTAGACGATTATACAAGATCATGTAAGTACAAAAGAAAAAGTAGTGGTCCTAGTATGCTCCCTTGTGGTATACCTGTTGTAATATAAGTGATAGTGGAGTTTGATACCCTAAATTGAACATATTGTCTACGATCTTGTAAGTAAGATGCAAACCATTGGTAAGCAACGCCCCTAATACCAAATGCTGATAACTTTTGTAATCAAATGGCGTGATTCAGAGAATCAAAAGCTTTGCTTTAAAAGTCAATATAAATACCAAGAGCTACCTCACCACGATCAATGAATGATGAGATTATTTCAGTGGCATACAATAAAGCTAATTCAGTTGAGTGATTTGGACGAAAACCAAACTGTTGGGGTGTAAGTAGATTATGAGATAATTATAATATACAATGCGTTCCAGGACCTTTGAGAGAGTAGGGAGGAGTAAGATTGGGCGATAATTATTCGAAGTATTAACGTCACCAGATTTATAAACGGGAATTACTTTACTAAATTTCATTGCTTCTGGAAATTGGCCACTTACTATAGATAAATTACAAATGTGCCTAATTGATGTGCATATATATTGAGTAATATCTTTTATAAAACACGAATTCATACCATCTACACCAGTAGCATAACTTCTTTTTAACATCCCACTTACCTTGGAAACCTCATTGTCATTTGTTGGAAACATATACAAAGAATCCATAGGATAATCTTGTGATAGAAAGTCTCTAAAATTACATTGAGTTGGTTGCATTTTAGCAGCAATACTTTTACCAATATTACCGAAGAAATTATTAAATGCATTGTATGATAGCATTCAATTTATTTCTATATTTAGTATATTTTAATCGATCAGTTACTGACTTCGAGGACATATATTTCTTATATAAACGTTGCTTTCGATTGATCGAATGAATGATCCCTTTCGTTATCCAGGGTTTCTTGGGACAATATTTCCGTTTTTTCACAGACTCTATGATCGTATGTTTTTCACACACATTATGTAGTACTTCAACAAGCTGTTCATTATGCTACATTAACGTCACTACTGTTCAAAATCAAGCTAAAATCTAAATTACTTAATTCCTCTTTCATATAATTCATATCAATTCGTTGCCTATTACTATAATCAAATAATTTGCTCGAGAGTGGATCAGTGACCCGTGTTATTTGAAATACCGGAAAATGGTCCGACACATCTGTATACAATAAACGAGAGTAAATGGGATTTTCATATACATTTGTAAACACATTATCAATACAAGTTGATGAGTGGGTAGTAACACGGGTCGGCTTCGTAATCAAAGGTCGGAGGCTGCATGATAATAATGTATTGAGAAATCGTTCAGTATCTTCATGAGAGGAGTGTTTGAGCAAGTCAAAATTAAAGTCTCCGGTCAAGTATCACTGCTTATTTTCATTAGATATCTTTTCAACACAAATTGATAGTGAATCAATAAATTCATCTGAGTTTGAGTTTGGAGCCTTGTATATAATCCCTACAATAATACATTTTCCGAATCAACCATGTCACGCATCGCTGAGTTCTTTGCGTTGAAGATGACTGGTGCAAAACCCACCTATTGCAAGTTTGGGCTTAAGAAAGGATTCTTGAAGTGAGTGGTGTCACATTAATTGTCGGGATTAGTTTTCATTTTGGTGCTAAAACATCCACTTCGTGTCGATTGCGGCCCTGCAAACCATCTAGATCACGGGGGATATGCTAACACCTTGTTCTTCAGATGTCCAAACATGAAGAAGTCAACACAAATTAATCAGATGACCTCGGTGGCCATTCTATCTCATTTGTTATCGCAATGACCCTTTCCTCACTGTCAGAGCTCCCCTAGTCCATATGTGACAGCGACAAGGTGATGGGTTCGGGCACTGTCCTGAATCTGTCTAAATACTCCTTGCATCTGTCGCCTAATGTGTCCCTCTAACTGAAGTATCATCTGAACGTAAATGATCCTTAATGTTTATTTCTTAGAAGAAAAATGGCCCAATAACTTGACCTTCCTCAAATTTTCTAATCCAAGTTGTCCATTTTAACAAATGATATCAACATAAGAATATAATTCTTGTAGATGGCCGCAGGCCAGCGCATATTCATGTTCAAGTATTAATGTACCTAATCATGCATGATATCGGTGAATGTGTTCAGCTAAACGATTCATTAACTCGCAAACCCAACACAAAATGTTCAAATCGATGTTTTCATTAAAGTGTGGCACCATTATTGAACTTTCAAGCTTTCATTCATTAGCCCAAACTTGCAAAAAGTGGGTTTTGGACGTGTCACCTTCAACAACAGATAACTCAGCGATGCGTGACATTGCTAATTCAGAAAAGGTGTCAGATTAAAGCTGAATAACTATTCTTTACATCTATGTCTGGTTGTAATTATGAGAATGTATCATTTTGAAATGATTTACCTTTGAACTTCGATTACCTTTTTGTATACACTCTGTATATCTATTGATATTTATGCCGTTTGAATACCGACTTCGATCCAATACAATTTTGTTATCGTTAAAATCACTTGCTCTTACAAATGTTACATTTGGTTTTTCATTAAGTCACAAAAAGATTATTTCTTGACGCGCCCTCTTAATAGTTCAGTTTTGGTATAGAGGGCGCTGCATTAGATCATTTTGTGTGAGGTAATACAAAACTGAGTGTCAAATTTGAAAGAGCATAACATTTTAATGACAAAACTTTATTTTATCAAAATCGGTTCAGAGATGGCTGAAATATCAATTTATTCAATTTATTGTGGGGCCACTCAAAAATTGAACAAGCCGCTAAAAAATAAAGAAAATGCGCCCACTTTAAAACTTTATACCAAAGATGTCTTTAAATAGTTGTTAATGATCTCTTTATTTCATATTTGTTTCAACAAAACATCACATACACATTTGTTTAATTAAAAGTACTTGATATCAATGAGTATTAAGAAAGGGCCCTTTGTGTCTTAAAGTCATACCTGTAAAGTGTCCAAATCCACGAAAATTACTTGGAGCTTCCTCGTTTCTCTTCTACCATGTTGTTTAGCTTATGGTAAGAGAAGAATAAAATAGGGTTAGATTTTTTCAAATGTCCCTTTGGTATGAAGATAATTATCATTGAAAATCATTATTTCAAAACCGTTGGCCAACGCTTTTGAATAGTCGTAGCTAATTGCGTCCGCATTGCAGCACGCGTACCCCCCGTGGGAACATTCCGGAGATTGAACTTTGAACGCGAATTCCATGAATTCTGTACTACGTCTATAAACATACACGGGCGCGAATATCTCAAAAGGCTAATTATTCCTGTGACAATGTATGGCAGACCATCAGTATTCGGTGATAAAATATGAACTCAATATTCGTTTTTTTCACTAGGTAAACAGTGTTCGTTTTCTTTCAAAGTTTCACAAATCTTTCAATTGTATTTTACAATGATATTGATATAGGTTTGAAGTCTCAAATGTCATTTTGTGCAATATCTGACACTTTACAGGTATGACTTTAACGCCTCTTTTTAAAATGATAACAGATTTTATTTTTCATAGTCGTTTGTATTTTTGTATTCATTTCGAGAATGGTGAAGTATTACTATACATTTATAATGGAATGGTGCAGGATTTGGATACTAAAATTCAGTTTGACTAAAACTTACCAAAACTAAACTACCATTTTAGCGAAGCGTTTGAGAAATTACTGTTTACCTGTATTGATGTTACAAAGGTCACCGGCCCATCCAATATCGCAGACACAGTAGAAATTCCCTTGGCCACCTGTACAGTATCCATGATCACATGGTGCGATTGCACATCCACTGGTGTTACAGAAGTCACCGGCCCATCCAGGATCGCAGACACAGGAGACATTATCTTGGTCAACGGTACAGTATCCGTGGTCACATGCTGCGATTGCACATCCACTGATATCTGCAATATAAAATGTAAAAATGTTGTTTTCCTTGTATAATTCTACATTTTCTTAATAGTGTAAAGTCTGTCTACGAAAATGTGTTTGTATACGTTTTGTTTGTTTGTTTGTTTGTTTGTTTTTTGTTTTTGGGGTTTTTTTTTTTGGGGGGGGGGGGGGGGGGGTTGAACAATTGCAGCATGAAGTAACACTGGATTGTTAGAGTTTGAGGGGTAAGCCTATGATAAAAATGATACACGTTATATTTTGAGAAGCCTGCCTAATTACGAGAAAGCATTTGATAGTTTAGATCACCAATCACTATAAGATGCTTTATAGAAACAGATAACCGATGAGAAATACATACGCCTTATCAAAGCTATCTACAAAGACCCTAGCGCCAAAGTTCATCGGGAGAATACTACTACCAATGCTTTGAAAGGTGTCAGACAGGGTGATCCAATTTCTCCGAAACTATTTACAGCAGCCATGGAAGACGTCTTCAAAAACCTGGATTGGCAATCAAAAGGAATTACAATAAATGGAGAATATATTAATCATCTAAGTTTTGCAGATGACATTATGCTACAGACAATGATCCAAGAGTTGAGCGTAGAGAGCAACAAGGCAGGACTCAAATTAACTTTAAAAGACTAAAGTAATGATGAGCAACCAGCTAAAAGACAATACAATTAAAGTCGATGGCATGACAATCGAGAGGGTGGATAGCTACATATACCTCCGTAAACACATCACCCTTGAACATGAAACGGCAGGAGAAACTCAGCATCATATTAAGAAATGAGAATCTGCCAATCTCCCTCAAATAAAAAAACTTCAATCAGTGTATAATTCCGGTACTATCCTACGGGGCAGAGACTTGGGCAACAACTAAGAAATTGGAAAAGAAGCTTAGAGTCACAGAAAGAGCAATGGAGAGGATTATGGTAGGAGTCACAAGAATAGACAATGTCAGAAACGAGGACTTAAGAAAGAAAACAAATGTCAGTGATATTATAAAGGAAATAAAAAAAAAGAAATGGAGATGTGCAGGTCACCTTGTAAGACGTAAAGACAACATATGGACACATAACATAATTGGACACCAAGAACACAAACCGGACGAAGAGGCAGACAGAGTAGGCATTGGAAGGATGACATCAGCGAATTTGGGGGTGTAACATGGATGCGACTAGCACAAGATAGAAGAAGATGGAATGGTGATGAAGAGGCCTTCCTTCTGCAGTGGAGAGACATAGGCTAGATAGATAGATAGATAGATAGATAGATAGATAGATAGATAGATAGATAGATAGATAGATAGATATATAGTCTAAGTTCATACTTAAATTTTTGACCACAAATACATGCCTCTAATATTAAATACACGTGATTTTTACTGGGAACATGTACACATATATTATTATGTCATGAACGATGCTCCAAATACAAAAATAATATTATTTGTTTACTTAAACACAAATCTTTCACAAAGCGACATGGTAATGTATTATTACAAACCCAAAACAGTCGTCAAGCGCACTTTTGTTTTTATCAATTAACGCCAACATTGCATAACGTATCAGAAAATTACACATTAAGCTCTTATTTCGAAGACAAACGTGATATTCAAAATAATAAGTGTCACAATGAGCTATCTATGAAACCAAATACATTTGTAATGAAAAACTTAACTCACATTAAAACTCACACACATGCAGTCACATGTTTCAATTCTTGTATCTCATAAACCACTCGACCAAATGCCTTCAAATTCCGTTCGCAGGTAGTTTATGATAGGTTATACATACATCATAATACCACTGACGTAATGTATCGCTATTTTGGTTATTCAAAGATGGGTTACAGTTTATACTTTAAATAGAATAGCTTAATATCCTGTTTTGCAAACCAAACGATAACACATAACTGTATGTATTACCATATTTGTAGAGCTCCATTCTCATGCTGATGTAAGAGAGCCAGGTAACAGGGCGCACACGCACGAAGCGGCACACTAGTGGGGTGGGGAAGGCGTTTAATACCACGGTATCTTGATCAGAATTGCCCAAGAACACCTAAACAGAGAAAGCCAAAATATACATAATCTAAATTAAAAACAGACATGACAAACGAACACACACAAACAATCACGAAAGATGCTCATTGATATAAAGGGAGCCAACGCTTCTCCTAGTCAATAACAAAATTGAAGCAAAATAATGTCGAGGGCAAGATGGAACAATGTTAAAGACAAATAAAGACAATGTAAACTCTTCATGTAATATATTATGTCCATCGAATAGGGTGTCTTTTCAAATGAACAACGATACCAAGAACAGTTAATTTGGTCGTGTAGTTTTTGTTTTAGGGCCCTGTGAGTGACACCATGTCAGGTTCTCTTTTTTGTCAATTTTCACCGAGCCAGTGCTTGATTAATCGCACACACCGCCTTTCATAGCGTTGATCAACGCGCACCATTGTTAGTGTGCACTCGCCGTGTGCCGAGAGAATGGGCATCGTCGTTCAATGGTATTACGGGCAGGGAGTGCGATTTAAGCGGCACTGACTAGGTAAATATTGACAAAAATGGGCATCTGACATGGTCTCACTCACAGCGTCCTAAAACAAAACTACATGACCAAAATTACTATTCTTGGTGTCGTTTTTCAGTGGAAAGGACACCCTATCCGATGGACATAAACATGTTGGCACTATATTTTAGAAAATGCCCCGTTCCGTTTGTTTTGGGCCATCCTGTATAATGATGTAACTATGACACATAAAATAGCACTCACCACATCTGAACCATCAGTGCTGTTTTGAACAGTGTGAAAGGTCACTCCATCCATGCTGTAAGTGACCTTGTAGCTCGTCACCCATTGGGGGTAATCCTGCCTTCCTTGTGTTGCTAAGGCAACGACTTCGTAGGTAGAACCGAGATAAACCTGAACAGAACAGACAATCGTAAGGTTTCTTAAAGTTGATTATGTCGTAACATTAACATGGAATAGCCTCTGTTTGACTATTTGTTCACAAAACATTTCTAATTGCATTGTCAAATACGCTCTTACACAATGCGATTATTATCCACTACATACGGAACCATTATGGCCTCATGGTTCCATACGCACCCATCGTTTGCGAGTGCACCAATCCTATTCACGCATACGTTAGTACACAATAGAATCACGGACGATACGTTCGTCCAAGACAATTTTAGTCTTCGTATGCAGACCCATGAACACGTGGTGTAGTATGGTGATGCTTTTTTTCTAATTATTACATTTTTGTAGAACCCATATTTTCTGAGCTATTTGCCGGCATCGACTACTAATTATGATATTTTCATTTTAAATTAATATTAATTTGTTCAAAATACTATTGCCATAAATAGAAGGTATCAATTTCAGTAGTCTATTCTACCAACACATTCAGAAACATTATATTATTGCAAAACGCATCACCATACTAAAGCATGTGTTCATTGGTCTGAAGACGAGGACTACCGTTTGTCTTGGACAAATGCATCGTCCGTGATTCAATTGTCTCCTAACGTACGCCTGAATATAATTGGCTTACTCGCAGATGTTCGGCGCAAACCATACGGTTTTTGGGGTTCCGTAAGTTTAGTGGTGGTAATGTATTGTATTACTTGTAAATTACACAACCCTCTTTAACTTTTTGGAAGTCAATTTAATATCACACAATATTGCTAACATAATTATATAGCTAGGTGTTTGTTCTTTGCCCGTTGCTCCTCTTTAACTGTACTAATAAAGTGCCATATTATAAAATGGATAATTATTTGTACTATCAGCATGATCAGTATCTTGATTAAAGTAAACTAATGCAAGGAATGGAATTTCAACATGATAAATTAATACACATTTCCACCACAAGAACAACAAAATGCGGCATCAATTGATATGCCGTGTACACGTAAATTAAACAATATTTAAAGAAATGTAAGAAATGCATTGAATATATATATTTTAATTGGCAATGAAGCGGTAAAATTTAAATTGATATACTTATTATTTGATTTTATTAAGTGATACTGATATTATGTAATAATTTATATAATGATACATTCAGTATGGATTAAATATGGTAATTTTCATTATTTTTAATGTGAACGAAAATATCCTTAACTGTATGTTTATTTGTATGTTTATTTGGAGGTTTACTTGTAACCATTTGTAAGTAATTGAATGCCTCGCAATATATAAATATTAATATATTTAAAGGGGTAGTTCAGTTTTGAGTTCAGTTCGTGAGGTAATGAAAAACTGAGTGTCGAATTCGAAATAACATGCAATTTTAATGGCAGAATAACATTTATTTGGTCAAAATCGGTTCAGAAATTACTGAAATATCAAACAATTTATTCGATCGCATTTATTTGGGCCCCAAATAAATACAATGATTTTTTGAAAACAAATTATAAATGCTTACACTTTTTCAAAAATGTTCAAAAGTGGTTTGTAAAATTGTTGATGATCTTTCTATTTAATCATTATTTCAACAAAACATCACATGCATAATTTTGTATAAAAAATGGTTGAAACAATGCCTTATTAAAGAGCGCCCTCTTGTGTTTTAATGGCGCTTTTCGAATGATAACAGGCTTTTTACTTAGTCGTTTGTATTTTTGTATACCTTTCGAGCATGCAGGTTTTGGTTACTAAAGTTCAGCCTTACCAAAACTGTACTACCCCTTTATACATTGGTAAGCAATTCATTTTAATAATGCTATTTATGAGACACTCTCTATTAAAATGTTTGATAATGCTCATTCTGTAGACACTCTTCATAATTTGTAATGTAATAATGCTACACGTTGGATAAATGTATGTTTATTATTGAATATACTGCTTATATAATGAGTTGATTTAAAAATTATTTATATTTATGATTAGCCTGTTTTTTCTCAATTTTGTAATACATTATATTATTATTTTTGTGTATTTCTCTCATGAAGCATAATTTAATATTTAATTTGATGAGTATTACACATAATGATAAAACACACAAATAGATGCCTTAATAATTAGTCAAAAGATGAAGTCGCATGGTGTCGTTGAATTCACCCTAATGTTATAGTTCGCATGTTGTATTCTATGATTGTTCTATGTATATTTCTCTGATTTTCACACCTTGTATTTTGTTGCTTAAGACAACAAGTAACCAGGTTTTTGTGTTTGTCATGGTTTTTATTTGATTTGATGTCAATAAAGCAATGATTTAATAAAAATCACTTGAACTGTTCACCTAATAATTCGAACTTGCGTAGCATCTACTGCACACAGTACTTAGAACACTTTTAATATTTATATTTACAAGTAACATGCGTAATAATTATTCTACAATTGTTTACACATACGCTACATGTTTCCTTTTGATGCGTATTTGAATTAGTATACATAATCTAACCTGTATCCACTGGTTAGCGTCATTAGTGCTTGCGGTCCAGGCTCCAATGTCTCCATTAGAAGCAGCCACGTTTAACCGCCCCCGCATGGCTCCATATGCCGTACCATACTCGCTCGACGCGGTCAGACTCGAATCAGGGATGGCATAAGACTCAAGTCCAAGTACTATTATAAATACATATACCGTAGAGTGAGTAATATATTACACATCAATTCATACATCATTTTATCTCAACGTCGGTGATTTATCATTTGTCTGAATAATACTATACAAAATGCAAAATTGTCATTGCTTACTCGTAGCCATTATTATGAACGCATGGTCACCTGGGGTTTTTCATATTAGATCAAAACATTTTGACATTTGACCTTGTTTTACGTTTTATTTAATCAAACCTCGTTTACAAATTTGAAATCTATCGATAAAAAAACATCGTTTACAATAATTATAGTATAGAGAGAACAAATCTGAATAGCACAGCGAAGAAATATAGTGTCATAGTTATAATAAGAAGACATCAACCAGGCATGAACGAACCACTGGAGATGCAAGTGAGTTTGATCGATTCCGATACAATTACTGGATATAGAATCAAAGAGTTAAAGGAGTAGTACATTTTTGGTAAGGTTGAAGTTTAGACTAAACTAAAACCTGCATAATAACATTACAAACTAATATTAATAACTCCACGATACTCGAAAGGTATATCAAATTACAAAGGACTAAGACAGAAGCCTGTTATCATTCAAAACGGGCCACTGAAACACTAGAGGGCGCTCTCTAAAAAAGCATTGGTTTCAACCATTTTTCATACGAAATTATGCATTTGATGTTTTGTTGAAAAAACATTAAAGAGAGAGATCACAAACAACTATTTAAAAACTTCTTTTGAAAATGTTTTAAAAAGTGTACCCATTTTTAAATTTTTTAAACAAACCATCGAATAATTCTGGCCCCAGATTCATTCTAATTTGATATATTTGTTAATATTTCAGCCGTTTCTGAACCGATTTTGATAAAAAAAAAAACGATTACTCTGCTATTTTGTATGCTCTTTCAAATTTAACACTCGGATTTTCATTATTATTATAATTTATTATGTATTACTTATTTTTTTACTTTTTACTTTGTATTTTATTGTCTTGTTGTAGTTGTAACTATACTTTAATAATTATGACCCCCGAAATGAACACCTAATATGAACACAATACCAAATAACTAATGATATATCCTTTTTTTTAGCAAAACTGATATTTCCATTTGTTTTGTACACAAATTAACGATTTGGGGGCTGACATGCAAATTTAAAAGGTCACGTGACTTCAAAATGGTAGGTCCAATTTTCAACAATTTTGTTTTAAAGGGATAGTTGAGTATTGGTCAAACTTAACTTTAGTAACCAAAACCTGCACCATTACGGTACAAAGTAATAGTTATAATTTCACAATGCTCGAAAAGTATGCACAATTACAAACGACTAAGTAAAACCCCGTTACAACTCAAGAGGGCGCAATTTTTAAAATCACTGGTTTGAGCCATTTTTCATACAAAATTGTGCATAATGTTTTGTTAAAATAATGATTCAATAGGGATATTATCAACGACTTTTTAAAAGCCTATTCAGATTTTTTTCCAAGTAGTCTTTAAGTATTTTTATTTTTTGTTCAAAAAAGTCTGAATATCCCCCGGTGATTGCCGGTGAAGAATCTTTTGAATAAAAATATACTTATGGATATTTCAGCCGTTTCTGAACCGATTTTAATCAAATAAAGTTTATTCTGTCATTAAAATTGTATGTTCTTTCAAATTTGACAGTCAGTTTTTCATCATCTTACAAACAAATATCGGGGGCACTTCGGGAAATACCAATATTCAACGGTACATTTAAAAGATGCGGAAGACTCGAAACAAAAAAATGCATCAAGCGACGGGGCGTCATCTTTACGCGTTCCCGAGCAATCTCGAAAATTGCGTAGGAATGGCTCCGGCCTTATTAGAGTTAAAGGGATCGTAGAGTCTTGGTCAAACTGAATTTTAGTAACCCAAACCTGCACCATAACATTTCAAACTAATTGTTATTACTTTACTTTGCTCGAAATGTATAACAACCTGTGTTATCTAAAACTGCATTTGTATTGATATAAACATGTTAAATGAAACTAACCATTATAGTTGTTTATACTGTAGAAGGATAAAGAAAACTGACAAAGGTTTGATCAAATGTCAATTTCTGTAATCAGATATAGGATAAAGAAAACTGACAAAGGTTTGATCAAATGTCAATTTCTGTAATCAGATTTTTTTACTGAGTAATATGTGACACTTTCTTGTTATTTTGTTATCCCTTCATTGAATATATAACTGTCAACAAAGTATATGAAACAATAGAATAGGCCCAGGTCATACGTTTACAAAAGGATATGCATGTCAGGACAATTATACACACAACAGAGAATCACAATGTCATACGGATACATATTATACAAACGGCTAATTAAGCCAGGAGTATGTTATCATTCAAACAGCGGCCGTAAAAAAACACAAGCGGGCGCTAGCTAAACAATTATTGTTTAAAACCACTCATGAAAAATTGTTACTGTGATATTTGTTTTTACCAATTTGTTCAATAGAGAGACCATCAACAACTATTTAAAAACCGCTTAACGTATTATATTAAAGGGACTTAGTCACATTGTCCGAATCGTCAACATCCAATTAGAATTCTAGCGGTTCCCTCTTATCATGATTTATTCGTATTAACAATAACAGCATAGGATATGTTTCGGATTTTCGAATTTCCATTTTGTTTAACGATATTTGAAGTGGTCGCATTATCTACGGCCGTTGAAATTTAATTTTACTTTGCATTTTCGCTGATTTATCAGCCTAATAACGTCCAATTAACTTGCAAATCCTTACAAATTACTTTCTGGACAAATCAGATCACACCAATACACATTTTTTTAAACTGAGCTTCACGTTTTGTACGTGTCAACAAAGTGAAAAAGCTGTTATAAATAAATGGGGCCGATAATTTTCCCTTTTTCTAGTATTGATCGTATGTACATTAAACTATTTAACAAAGAAATCTAAAAATATTCTAGGAATCAAATCATGATTCATTTTAAACATAACAATTGCTGTTTTAAAATTTGTTCTAATGACAATGTTTTTAATTCAATAAATAATGGGTCACAATGAGCCAAACAATGGGCCCATAACAAATTCTAATGAATCTTTTCTGCAATATTTTTTTTATTTTATTTAAACGAAATTTGCTTGCTCTTCCCCAAATAAGCGTGCAATAGTTGAGGTGAGGCAAAACCAAGGTATTATAAAGTAAAAACAAAATAAGAGAAGGTAAAAGGGACTTTAATTTATTTAGTACGCCAATATTTTTGCTAATTTTTTATGAGGTGCATAACATGTGTCTATCCCAATTAAGTTTATTATCAATCATTAATCCAAGGAGTTAGTGTAATCCACTTGTGGTATTTGTTCATTATCAATTTTTAAAATAACATTATCAATGCTTCTTTTTTTATTAAAATTAAATATCATACATTTTGTTTTGAGGTGTTAATTAATAATCTATTCGTTTTAAACCAATTCGATATATTTACAAGTTCATTATTTGTTTTAATTATCAAAGAATTTACGTTATCATCCGAAAGAAAGAGTGTTGTATCATCAGCATATAGAACGTACTTAAAAAGACTAGACGATTATACAAGATCATGTAAGTACAAAAGAAAAAGTAGTGGTCCTAGTATGCTCCCTTGTGGTATACCTGTTGTAATATAAGTGATAGTGGAGTTTGATCCCCTAAATTGAACATATTGTCTACGATCTTGTAAGTAAGATGCAAACCATTGGTAAGCAACGCCCCTAATACCAAATGCTGATAACTTTTGTAATAAAATGCCGTGATTCAGAGAATCAAAAGCTTTGCTTTAAAAGTCAATATAAATACCAAGAGCTACCTCACCACGATCAATGAATGATGAGATTATTTCAGTGGCATACAATAAAGCTAATTCAGTTGAGTGATTTGGACGAAAACCAAACTGTTGGGGTGTAAGTAGATTATGAGAAAATTATAAAGTCTATTATATACAATGCGTTCCAGGACCTTTGAGAGAGTAGGGAGGAGTAAGATTGGGCGATAATTATTCGAAGTATTAACGTCACCAGATTTATAAACGGGAATTACTTTACTAAATTTCATTGCTTCGGGAAATTGGCCACTTACTAAAGATAAATTCCAAATGTGCCTAAGTAATGTGCATATATATTGAGTAATATCTTTTATAAAACACGAATTCATACCATCTACACCAGTAGCATAACTTCTTTTTAACATCCCACTTACCTTGGAAACCTCATTGTCATTTGTTGGAAACATATACAAAGAATCCATAGGATAATCTTGTGATAGAAAGTCTCTAAAATTACATTGAGTTGGTTGCATTTTAGCAGCAATACTTTTACCAATATTACCGAAGAAATTATTAAATGCATTTGCAATTGAATCATTATCCACTATTTTCCTTTCATTCACCATGTATGGCTTTTTTTAAAGTACCAAGTGGTTCTTTGATTATTGACCAGGATTGCTTTAAGTCTGATGCGCTATCTTGTATTTTCTTTGCAATGTATAATTGTTTTGTTAATTGTATGATAGCATTCAATTTATTTCTATATTTAGTATATTTTAATCGATCAGTTACTGACTTCGAGGACATATATTTCTTATATAAACGTTGCTTTCGATTGATCGAATGAATGATCCCTTTCGTTATCCAGGGTTTCTTGGGACAATATTTCCGTTTTTTCACAGACTCTATGATCGTATGTTTTTCACACACATTATGTAGTACTTCAACAAACTGTTCATTATGCTACATTAACGTCACTACTGTTCAAAATCAAGCTAAAATCTAAATTGCTTAATTCCTCTTTCATATAATTCATATCAATTCGTTGCCTTTTACTATAATCAAATAATTTGCTCGAGAGTGGATCAGTGACCTGTGTTATTTGAAATACCAGAAAATGGTCCGACACATCTGTATACAATAAACCAGAGTAAATAGGATTTTCATATACATTGTAAACACATTATCAAAACAAGTTGATGAGTGGATAGTAACACGGGTCGGCTTCGTAATCAAAGGTCTGAGGCTGCATGATAATAATGTATTGAGAAATCGTTCAGTATCTTCATGAGAGGAGTGTTTGAGCAAGTCAAAATTAAAGTCTCCGGTCAAGTATCACTGCTTATTTTCATTATATATCTTTTCAACACAAATTGATAGTGAATCAATCAATTCATCTGAGTTTGAGTTTGGAGGCTTGTATATAACCCCTACAATAATACCTTTTCCGAATCAACAATGTCACGCATCGCTGAGTTCTTTGCGTTGAAGATGACTGTTGCAAAACCCACCTATTGCAAGTTTGGGCTTACGAATGGATTCTTGAAGTGAGTGGTGTCACATTACTTTTCGGGATTAGTTTTCATTTTGGTGCTAAAACATCCACTTCGTGTCGATTGCGGCCCTGCAAACCATCTAGATCATGGGGGAGATGCTAACACCTTGTTCTTCAGATGTCCAAACATGAAGAAGTCAACACAAATTAATCCGATGACCTTGGTGTCCATTCCATCTCATTTGTTATCGCAATGACCCTTTCCTCACTGTCAGAGCTCCCCTAGTCCATATGTGACAGCGACAAGGTGATGTGTTTGGGCACTGTCCTGAATCTGCCTAAATACTCCTTGCATCTGTCGCCTAATGTGTCCCTCTAACTGAAGTATCATCTGAACGTAAATGTTCCTTAATGTTTATTTCTTAGAAGAAAAATGGCCCAATAACTTGACCTTCCTCAAAGTTTCTAATCCAAGTTGTCCATTTTTAACAAATGATATCAACATAAGAATTTAATTCTTGTGGATGGCCGCAGGCCAGCGCATATTCATGTTCAAGTATTAATGTACCTAATCATGCATGATGTCGGTGAATGTATTCAGCTAAACGATTCATTAACTCGCAAACCCAACACAAAATGTTCAAATGGATGTTTTCATTAAAGTGTGGCACCATTATTGAACTTTCAAGCTTTCATTCATTAGCCCAAACTTGCAAAAAGTGGGTTTTGGACGTGTCACCTTCAACAACAGATAACTCAGCGATGCGTGACATTGCTAATTCAGAAAAGGTGTCAGATTAAAGCTGAATAACTATTCTTTACATCTATGTCTGGTTGTAATTATGAGAATGTATCATTTTGAAATGATTTACCTTTGAACTTCGATTACCTTTTTGTATACACTCTTACAAATGTTACATTTGGTTTTTCATTAATTCACAAAAAGATTATTTCTTGACGCGCTCTCTTAATAGTTCAGTTTTGGTATAGAGGGCGCTGCTTAGATACATTTGTGTGAGGTAATACAAAACTGAGTGTTAAATTTGAAAGAGCATAACATTTTAATGACAAAACTTTATTATTGATCAAAATTGGTTCAGAGATGGCTGACATATCAATGTATTCAATTTATTGTGGGCCCACTCAATAATTGAACAAGCCGCTAAAAAATAAAGAAAATGCGCCCACTTTAAAACTTTATACCAAAGATGTCTTTAAATAGTTGTTAATGATCTCTTTATTTCATATTTGTTTTAACAAAACATCACATACACATTTGTTTAATTGAAAGTACTTGATATCAATGAGTATTAAGAAAGGGCCCTTTGTGTCTTAACGGCTCTTTTTAAAATGATAACAGATATTGTTTTCATAGTCGTTTGTATTTTTGTATTCATTTCGAGAATGGTGAAGTATTACTATACGTTTATAATGGTATGGTGCAGGATTTGGATACTAAAATTCAGTTTGACCAAAACTTACCAAAACTAAACTACCATTTTAGCGAAGCGTTTGAGAAATTACTGTTTACCTGTATTGATGTTACAAAGGTCACCGGCCCATCCAATATCGCAGACACAGTAGAAATTCCCTAGGCCACCTGTACAGTATCCGTGATCACATGGTGCGATTGCACATCCACTGGTGTTACAGAAGTCACCGGCCCATCCAGGATCGCAGACACAGGAGACATTATCTTGGTCAACGGTACAGTATCCGTGGTCACATGCTGCGATTGCACATCCATTGATATCTGCAATTTAAAATGTAAAAATGTTGTTTTCCTTGTCTAATTCTACATTTTCTTAATAGTGTAAAGTCTGTCTACGAAAATGTGTTTGTATACGTTTTGTTTGTTTGTTTGTTTGTTTGTTTGTTTGTTTGTTTTGTTTTTGTTTTTTTTGGGGGGGGGGTCGAACAATTGCAGCATGAAATAACACTGGCTTGTTAGAGTTTGAGGGGTATGCCTATGATAAAAATGATACACGTTATATTTTGAGAAGCCTGCCTAATTACGAGAAAGCATTTGATAGTTTAGATCACCAATCACTATTAGATGCTTTGGAGAAACAGATAACCGATGAGAAATACATATGCCTCATCAAAGCTATCTAAAAAGACCATAGCGCCAAAGTTCATCGGGAGAATACTACTACCAATGCTTTCAAAATCTTGAAAGGTGTCAGACAGGGTGATCCAATTTCTCCGAAACTATTTACAGCAGCCATGGAAGACGTCTTCAGAAACCTGGATTGGCAATCAAAAGGAATTACAATAAATGGAGAATATATTAATCATCTAAGGTTTGCAGATGACATTATGCTACAGAAAATGATCCAAGAGTTGAGCGTAGAGAGCAAAAAGGCAGGACTCAAATTAACTTTTAAAAACTAAAGTAATGATGAGCAACCAGCTAAAAGACAATACAATTAAAGTCGATGGCATGACAATCGAGAGGGTGGATAGCTACATATACCTCGGTAAAAACATCACCCTTGAACATGAAACGGCAGCAGAAGTGCGAAGAAGAATACAGCTAGCATGGGTGAAATTTGGGAAACTCAGCATCATATTAAGACATAGGCCAGATAGATAGATAGATATATAGATAGATAGTCCAAGTTCATACTTAAATTTTTTACCACAAATACATGCCTCTAATATTAAATACACGTGATTTTTACTGGGAACATAACAGTCGTCAAGCGCACTTTTGTTTTTATCAATTAACGCCAACATTGCATAACGTATCAGAAAATTACACATTAAGCTCTTATTTCGAAGACAAACGTGATATTCAAAATAATAAGTGTCACAATGAGCTATCTATGAAACCAAATACATATGTAATGAAAAACTTAACTCACATTAAAACTCACACATATGCAGTCACATGTTTCAATTCTTGTATCTCATAAACCACTCGACCAAATGCCTTCAAATTCCGTTCGTAGGTAGTCTATGATAGGTAATACATACATCATAATACCACTGACGTAATGTATCGCTATTTTGGTTATTCAAAGATGGGTTACAGTTTATACTTTAAATAGAATAGCTTAATATTCTGTTTTGCAAACCAAACGACAACACATAACTGTATGTATTACCATATTTGTAAAGCTCCATCCTCATGCTGATGTAAGAGAGCCAGGTAACAGGGCGCACACGCACGAAGCGGCACACTAGTGGGGTGGGGAAGGAGTTCCATACCACGGTATCTTGATCAGAATTGCCCGAGAACACCTAAACAGAGAAAGCCAAAATAAACATAATCTAAATTAAAAACAGACATGACAAACGAACACACACAAACAACCACGAAAGATGCTCATTGATATAAAGGGAGCCAACGATTCTCCTAGTCAATAACAAAATTGAGGCGAGGGTAAGTTGGAACAATGTTAAAGACGAAGAAAGACTATGTAAACTGTTCATGTAATTGGTTAAGGAAGGGCGCATGAGAGATTGATTTGTGCGCATAAAGATGGAACATACGCTATTTACAGGGGTACAGGCACCATCCTTTTTATTAACAATATTATCATTATTAACAGTATTATCGTCATCACCATTATCATCATACTATTATGATAATATAATTGAAATTAAATCAAACATGTAAAATGTAATAGTGTTGAAAGTTAAGATTTAAGGAATAGATTGAAAAGGTCGAGGATATAATGATTGAAGCCCTTAAAAGTAAAACACAAAATACTGTAGACATGGTAGAAGGGATATTGATGTAACTATGACACATAAAATATCACTCACCACATCTGACCCATCAGTGCTGTTTTGAACCGTGTGAAAAGTCACACCATCCATGCTGTAGGTGACCTTGTAGCTCGTCACCCATTGGGGGTAATCCTGCCTTCCTTGTGTTGCTAAGGCAACGACCTCGTAGGTAGAACCGAGATAAACCTGAAAAGATCAGACAATCGTAAGGTTTCTTAAAGGGGCCATGTAATTAAAATACATGTATACTTGTATTTATCTGTATTAGTGTATACATCAAATATTTGTTAACTGTTTAACCGAAATAGTCAAGGAGCATGTTCACCGAAATAAAGTCCCGTGGGATTTTTGGTATGAAAACAAGACACCTATTCAAATGTCTCAAGGGCACCCCAAATAACAATTAAAAAAACATGATTGCACTCTGAAATCTTGTGCAGGTGGCCAGCAGAGGGCACCCTTTAACCCTCCAAAATCCGGGCTATTTTAGGTCTTTTTCGGTAGGGGGTCATTATGGCTCCCTTAAGATCTCGGCCTTGAAATGCCCAATCGTCGCGAAAACTTGCATGCATTTCAAGTAAGATGTAAACAATACCATGTTAGTTTTGTTTCTTCGAAAATTTCTCTAATTTGCATATTTATGGTAATTTATGCAAAAAAGGTAATAAAATTCACATTTTTGCCAATAAATCATATATTCTCCATAATTAAACATTGGTTTTCACTACATATATTCTTTAGAGGATCCTGAATAGTAATACAACAAAAACAATTGGAAGAGCCTGGTTATTCCTTTTGTTTTTTATTGTTTTAATAATTTCTTATGTATTTCTTTGTTTTTTTAACTTATGTATTTCATTGTTTTTGTTGTTTTATTTTATTTCTGACTTCAATTGAACTATTTTTACACCAAAAACAAATACCTAAAAGGTAAACAAGACCAATTAGCCAATGATGTATCTGTTTTTATGAAAAATTATATTTCCATATGTTTTGTACACAAATCACGAAAATTAGCGAATGTCGGGATGACATGCAGTGACAAAAGGTCACGTGACTTCGTAACGAAGAGTCTGATTTCCAAAAACTTTGTTTTTAAATATGCGCAAGACTCAAAAGAAGAAAGTCACTAAGCGGCGGGGCGTCATCCTTACGCGTTTCTGAGCAATCAGAACAATTCCGGAGGGGGGGGGGGGGGGGGCATTATGGCCTCCCGGCCTTATTAGGGTTATTATGATAAGCAACGGTCAGCCATGGGTGTCGGTGATCCCAATACCTCAAACACTCAAACAGTAGAATGGTAGACATTTACCAAGTGGTGGTGGGAACTTCATCCGGTCTCAATCAAATCCCTTTGACAAGGAGCTGTGCGTGTTTGTAATTGTACGTTGGACGCTTGCAGTTGGAGTTGCGAACCGCCAGTTCATGTGAAGCAAGAAAATTGTCAACATCGTGAATAGTTGGATACACTCATATACGGTTGGAAGGGAAATTTGTTCTCTCCTACAGTGCATGAAGATTTCTGATGGTGTATACATATAAATTATTTCGCAGAAGACAACGTTGACTTCGCAGAAAATATTGGAAGCGCCCTGAATGAGACAACGATGCCAACATTACAATGAGGCCCCAGATATTGGAGGAAGATATTGCAGATGGGAAGTGCTCTCTGCATGGGACAGCGTTGGAAATTTTACCAAAGAAGCCAACATGACAATGAGGCACATAGATGTATAACCCCCAGTCAGCTTTGAGAGACACACCGAAGGATCTGATGACATGTGCAACTACCGAACTGCTTGAGTGTCCAAAACCAAATAACAAAAGAACAGTAGCCTATGTGCCTCCTTCGAACTAAGACGTATCAAGACCCTCCACAACCATCAAATGACTCCATTCCAGATGTTACCTTATGGGTAGAACCGTGGTTAGGTATCAGCAGCGATCATTCAGACCGCATTATGGCAGTATTCCAATTGATGTAACTATGTAGCAACACCAACTTCGTTACTGGAGTTGGTACAAAGCGCTGCCTTCCCAACATTGAACGCCACTAGTGGAACTAATATCACTGTCTTTGCTGAATGTCCGCAGAATACCTGCTGCTGAGACCTAGACACAGTTCGACACATCAGTCAAGTAACATCTGGTAGGGAACAATTTGATGGTTATGGTGGGTCCTTACTTTGTCCGAATGAGGCATAGACTGGGGATTGTGTTTTGCTATTGTCTTTGGTCAGTCAAGCATCTATGGTAGTTTCACAGGTCATTACATAGGATGTCTCTCAAAGCTGGCTGGGGCCTCATTGTAATGTTGGCATCGTTGTCTCATTCAGGGCGCTTCCAATATTTTCTGCGAAGTCAACGTTGTCTTCTGCGAAATAATTTATATGTATACACCATCAGAAATCTTCATGCACTGTAGGAGAGAACAAATTTCCCTTCCAACCGTATATGAGTGTATCCAACTATTCACGATGTTGACAATTTTCTTGCTTCACATGAACTGGCGGTTCGCAACTCCAACTGCAAGCGTCCAACGTACAATTACAAACACGCACAGCTCCTTGTCAAAGGGATTTGATTGAGACCGGATGAAGTTCCCACCACCACTTGGTAAATGTCTACCATTCTACTGTTTGAGTGTTTGAGGTATTGGGATCACCGACACCCATGGCTGACCGTTGCTTATCATAATAACCCTAATAAGGCCGGGAGGCCATAATGCCCCCCCCCCCCCCCCCCCCTCCGGAATTGTTCTGATTGCTCAGAAACGCGTAAGGATGACGCCCCGCCGCTTAGTGACTTTCTTCTTTTGAGTCTTGCGCATATTTAAAAACAAAGTTTTTGGAAATCAGACTCTTCGTTACGAAGTCACGTGACCTTTTGTCACTGCATGTCATCCCGACATTCGCTAATTTTCGTGATTTGTGTACAAAACATATGGAAATATAATTTTTCATAAAAACAGATACATCATTGGCTAATTGGTCTTGTTTACCTTTTAGGTATTTGTTTTTGGTGTAAAAATAGTTCAATTGAAGTCAGAAATAAAATAAAACAACAAAAACAATGAAATACATAAGTTAAAAAAACAAAGAAATACATAAGAAATTATTAAAACAATAAAAAACAAAAGGAATAACCAGGCTCTTCCAATTGTTTTTGTTGTATTACTATTCAGGATCCTCTAAAGAATATATGTAGTGAAAACCAATGTTTAATTATGGAGAATATATGATTTATTGGCAAAAATGTGAATTTTATTACCTTTTTTGCATAAATTACCATAAATATGCAAATTAGAGAAATTTTCGAAGAAACAAAACTAACATGGTATTGTTTACATCTTACTTGAAATGCATGCAAGTTTTCGCGACGATTGGGCATTTCAAGGCCGAGATCTTAAGGGAGCCATAATGACCCCCTACCGAAAAAGACCTAAAATAGCCCGGATTTTGGAGGGTTAAAGGGTGCCCTCTGCTGGCCACCTGCACAAGATATCAGAGTGCAATCATGTTTTTTTTATTGTTATTTGGGGTGCCCTTGAGACATTTGAATAGGTGGCTTGCTTTCATACCAAAAATCCCACGGGAATTTTCAAGCTCCTTGACTAAAATATGTTTTGTTGATTTTACAATATTTTTGCAACTATTTTGTTCATCTTGCTAAGGCAAGCATTAGCCTCACCTCTTAACAAAATAATTCTAGAGTGAAATTCTGTATGTGACCTCATCTGTCAATCACAATTCAATAACTTGGAAGATGAACCATGCAATTTCACCCAGGATGAGTTTGAATACACTTCCAACCCACACAATGTATGCCAGAAAACCTCAACCATCATAAGGACAAGAAAAGCATTGATAAGCTATTGGCATCACTGGTTAGCTTACAATAGATGGAAAAGGTACAAAAAGAATATGCCCGCAATAGCACGTCTTGCATGCTTCCATACAATAGCTTGTCAGTGCCTGTCTTGTCATAATGATGGTTGGGCTTTTCTCACATAGCAACTGCTATTGACATTGACAGTGTGTTAGAGCCTTTTCACATTGGCGAAAATGCGTGATTTCAATCATGATTTGAGTTATTTTTCACTCCAATTACGTTTTTTTTTATTCAACTCAAATAATGGTCCAGAGGTGTTTTCAAATCATGATTCACTCAAATCAAAGTGTGAATCGGCAGTGTGAACGACTTGACCTCCAAAACATGACTTGGGAGGCGGAGCTTACGTGACCTTACATGCACTTCCACCATCAAACGGGGCGCTCTTCGCTTCGAATGCAGTCATGCAGTGGAGTACTAGTGTTCTAGTACTAGTGTACTAGTGTACTAGTGTTCTAGTGATTGTAATCACAGTTGTGTTTTCGTAGTGTAAAAGCAAGGCAACAGAATCACCGTGATTGTAAACATATCTCCATTCATGATTGCAATTACCCGTGTGAAAACGTTCTCAGTTGGTAGTGTATTCGATCATGTGATATTATTGTGACCAGGCGCTCAGCTTAAGTGAAGGTGCATTGTTCATCTTATAGGTAACTGAGTTGTGATTGACAGATGAGGTCACAAGCAGAATTTCATTCTGGAGACATTTTTGTGGGCGTTCCCAATTCGAATTTACAAGTTGATATCTTGTTTTATTGACTTTTCCATTGAATTTTTGTTAATTGTAATTGTAATTGTAATCCTCGTGAAAAACTATCACTGATAGGCTTACACGTGTTTTAATGTGATGTCAATGACATATAACCGTTAAGGCTGATTTTGTCGTAACATTAAATTGAAATCGCCTCTGATTGACTTTTTGTTCACAAAACATTTCTAATTGCATTGTCAAATTCGCTGCTGATTATCATGTTGGTATTTTTACGTTTGTAACTTATAGCACCTGAATAAAATTGACATACAAGTGTGTTATTCAGCAATTCACTTTATCCACACTTGCTGCTCTCAATTCTAGTGCAGTAAATGTGTACTTGGCAGGAATGTATTTCTTGAAATACTTGACGCTGCTCGGCTAAAGCCAAGTTAATAATGTTCCAAACTGTTCGAGACATAAAGAGGGCCACCAGGCCAAAATTAAAAAAGAAAAAAAAGAAAAGAAAACATAAATAAAAAATATATAGTTTAATCTTTTGGAAAAGTTGTGTGATATGAAAACTTTGCAAAGGGTTGTGTTATAATTATTCGTATACAAAGCGATTGTTGTCGACTACTTACGGAACCATTAAGGCCTAGCTCATGGTTCTGTAAGCACACATCGCTTGCGAGTGCGCCAATCATATTCACGCATACGTTAGGACACAATTAAATGCAGACCCATGAATAAGTGTTGTAGGTTGGTGATGCTTTCTTTTCGAATTAAACATTTTTTTCTAGAAACCATATACTTGTTTAGCTTTTTCGCGATATCGACTACTGATTATGTTACATTCTTTTTAAAAATATTATTTTCTTTTAAAATAATAATCTTATAAATGGAAGGTATAAGTTTCAGTAGTCTTTTCCACCAAGAAAAAAAAAACACATTATATTATTACAAAACGAACCACCATGTGTTTATTGGTCTGCAGAAGAAGACTACCGTTTGTCTTGAACAAACGCATCGTCCGTGATTCTATTGTCTTCTAACGTATGTCATATGAATTTAGCTTACTCGCAGATGTTCGGCGGATACAGAAATATGAGGACTTTGGGTTCGGTAAGTTTAGTTGTGGTATTTAATTGTATTACTTGTTAATTACATAACCTTTTCCAACGTGTTAGGCATCTATTTAATATCACACATCATTACTAAAATATATTATTATGTGTTTGTTGTTTGCCTGGTGCTCCTTTTTAATTGTCCTAAAACGCAATATTACTAAATGGACAATTATTTGTATTATTAGTATCTTGAATAAAATCAACTTATGCCAGGAATGGAATTCCAACATGTCAAAGTAATAAATATTTCCACCACAAAAACAGCAAAATGCGGCCTAATTTGATATACCCTGTAAATGTTAATTAAACAAGATACAAAGAAATTAAATATTTTCATTGAATATAGAAATAATAACTTGAACTTTTCACCTTATAATATTCCTTGTATGTTTGCTTTTACGTTTGATCTCATTTTTAGTATTATGCATGATTTATTGAATAAAGAACAGATTTATAATGTGTGTGTTTAGTATAAGTTTTGGCTGTAAATTGTAGACCGACAGTGGTGCGCTTAGAAACAACCGTATTAAGCGCCTAATACATGTTGTATATTATTATTATTATTATTAACTTGCGATAATTGTTATAAAACTACATGTCGATGATACCTGTAGCATCTACCGCACAAAGTATGTAGGACACTTTTAATATTTATATTTACAAGTAACATGCATAATAATAATTCTACAACTGTTTACACATACGCTACATGTTTTCTTTCGATGCGTATTTGAATTAGTATACATAATCTAACCTGGATCCATTGGTTAGCGTCATTAGTGCTTGCGGTCCAGGCTCCAATGTCTCCATTAGAAGCAGCCACGTTTAACCGCCCCCGCCTGGCTCCATATGCCGTTCCATACTCGCTTGACGCGGTCAGACTCGAATCAGGGATGGCATAAGTCTCAAGTCCAAGTGGAAAACCTATTTAAATCACAGCACAGAGCATCAATCTGCAAGATACACCTTTCTGCCAACAAAATGATTGAGCGCAGCTAGCTCCGTGAAATACGGCAAAAGGTGTATCTGCAACATACGAGTTTTTACCATAATTTGTGTGCCACGAAAGTCATAGACTAGTTTATGGCAAAAGGGTGTATCTGCATGTATCTGCAGATACACCATTTGGTTTCTATGGTCAAATCATGGCAAAAGGGTGTATCTGCAGAAACACCATTTTGTTTTTATGGACAAATTATGGCAAAATTATGTATCTGCAGGTATATCATACAGTTTTCATGATGTAATTTTTTGAGGAAAAACGGACGGTATCAGATTCTATAATAGTTCCAAATTGATCAATGATCTCAATGAAATAAAAGTGTTTTATTTATCAGCTGTATATTGTTTTGATATACTATTCATTGTATTAATGAATGCGTTTGTGTGCGTTTGCGTGTGTGGGTATGTGTCTGTGTGTCTGTCTGAGTGTAACGTCGAGATTGGTCTAGGAGAAACCCATTTGATGTGTTGCTAAATCCATTTCCGATTGTGTTATCCATTTCCTTCTCTTGGGGCTATATAATTACAACCTATTTTCACACAACATAATCGTATCTCTCACATCACATCTCATAATCTTGGTACAAATTGAGTGAAACACTAGCTATTAAATGCCTGAATTCCATTTAATTGGAAACGTTGTAAAATAACTCATCCATACAAATTGTTGAATTTCAAAATGAAATATGCATAAAACTATGAATATCACATTTATGTAATTTACGTAAATTCAAAACATTGTAGGAATGATAATTCATTATTTTCATTTATTTCAATAAACTTCATTAATCACGTCATTTGTTATGAAAAATTTGATTATTTCAGAATAATTTGAGGAAATTCATTATCATCATTTAAAACAATGAGTATGAATATTTTATGTAATTCATGTCAAATTTAGAACGTTTCCATGCAATACAGTGTACAAGCGAGAATATACATTTCTTGAACAAAAATATATTCTTTCTGGTAAACAATTTTGTTCAAAAGGGCCTCTCAACCTCCATGGTGCTAGTAAACTTTTTAAACAAAATTGTCGATGCTACTGAAAATTATTATTTTGTAATGGGAATATTTACTGATCTGTCAAAGGCCTTCGATACCATGAATCATGAAATCCTCATTGCTAAGCTATATAACTACGGCCTTCGTTGCATAACTCACAAATAGTTTTCTAGTTAATAAATTCATCAATGCAAAGTATTGTTGAATTTCAAAATAGAATGTGCATAAACGTATGAATATCACATTTATGTAATTCACATAAATTCAGAACAGTGTAGGAATGATCACTGTTTTTCATTTATTTCAATAAACTTCATTAATTACGTCATTTGTTATGATAGATTGGATGATTTCAGAACAATTTGAAGACATTCACTATCATTTCAAACAATGACTATGAATATTTTATGTAATTCATGTAAAAATTTAGGACATTTAAGATTTAAGAATGATTGTTGTTGCCATGCAATAATTTCAATTCATTTCCGTCATCACATGCCATTGACGGATTGAAAGACAATTATGATTGCTGCAGCTTTTCAGAATACTTCAAGCAGATTTTCATAAAAGATGATTTTAAACTATGATGGACACTTTTGTATGTTTTGTAATGAATATTAATTATCAATTATTGATCCTTGAGGTACCCCGCATTTGATTTCCTGGTAATTTTATTTTTCATTAGCAATAGAATCAAATTGTTGACGATGTAACAAATAACTTTTAAAAAGATCTAAACGAATTCCTCTTATTCCATATTGATATAATTTCACCAGCATATGATGGTCTAGCGTATCAAATGCCTTACTAAGGTCTAAAAACAATCCGAGCATAACTTCATTATTATCTATTGCTGAGGCTACCTTATGAATAAAATCAATTATTGCACATGAAGTAGAATGTCCAGCTCTAGAACAATACTGATTATTATTAATAATATTGCACCTCGTTAACCCTACGAAGGCCGGGGGGAGGGGGGGGCATAATGGCCCCCCACCCCTCCGCGATTTTTACATGATACATGATGGTGTCCCCGTAATACACACTTTTAACAGTGTGTGTTTAGTTTTATATCAGGTGTAATATAATGGTTGTATTAGGTCCCCACTTAACCCTAAAAAAGCCGGGGGGGCCATAATGCCCCCCCCCCCCTCCACGATATTTTTATTGCTCCAAAACACGGTAAGATGACGCGCCGCTGCTTGGTGACTTTTTTTTTTTGGGTCTTGCGCATATTTTAAAACAAAAAATTCGAAAATCGAACTGACCGTTACGAAGTCACGTGACCTTTTGTCTATGCATGTCAGCCCGAAAATCGCTCAATTTCGTGATTTGTGTACAAAACATATGGAAATATCAGTTTTCGTACAAGGAGGTATATCATTGATTATTTGGTCTTGTTTACATTTTATATGTTTGTTTTGGGGTTGAATTAGAGTAAGAAATAAAATAAACAACAAAAACAAAGAAATACATAAGAAATTATAAAAACAATAGAAAAATAAAGAAGAACCTGGCTCTTCCAATTTTGTTGTCGTATTATTATTCAAAATGCTCTAAAGAATATATCTAGTGAAAACCAGAGTTTAATTATGAAGAATATATTATTTATGGGTAAAAATATGAATTTTATGACCTTATTTGCATAAATTACCATAAATATGCAAATTAATGAATTTTTCAATTTTTTGTTTGTTTGTATTCTATACACTTCACTCAAAATGCGTGCAAATTTTCACGGCGATCGGCCCCCCCACGGCCGAGATCTTAAGGGGGGGGGGGGGGGTGCATAATCCCCCCCCCCCCCCAGGCGTAGGAAGACCTCAAATAGCACGGCCTTTTTAGGGTTAAAAAAAGCAATTATAATCTATTATACATACATTTTTCTAACATTTAAAAAAAAAAATGTTAAAACGGATATAGGGCGATAATTATACATTATTTCAGACATTCCATTTTTAAAAACAGGTAGGCTATCACTTTTGCGATTTTCATTTTATCTGGAAATATTCCTTCAAGACACTGATTAAACATTGCACATAAATTATTGCTTATACATTAAATACATCTTTTCACAATTTTAACATCAACATCATCATATCCAGCACTTGTATTATTTTTCAATTTTTTAACAATATCTATCATTTCTGAACTAGTTACAGGTTTAAATTAAAAAAAAGACTTGTCATTCACATCAATATACCTAATATACTCCCGATCATCAAAACCATTTACAATTCAGATTATACCCCACATCTACAAAATATTCATTAAAACTATTGGAAATATCATTTTGTTTTATCAATTATCACTATATCATTTTTCTTAATCTCTTGAAAGTTGGTCATCTTAAATTTTTTCCCATTGCTTTATTAATAATATCCCATGTTTTCTTCATATTTCCCATAGAGTCTTCAACATTTTTCTTTAAATATTTCCTTTTTTCAATCTTAATCATATTATTCAATTTATTACGAATTTTTCTATATGCTTATTTTCTATAATCATTTGAATTTTGTATATACAATATATATAATCTACATTTCTTCTTACTCAACTTTATAATTTCATTTGTAATCCAAGGGTTATTTTTACGCTCATATTTCATACGAACTAATTTCACAGGGAAACACAAATCATACAATTTCATGAATCTAAATGCAAAGCTATTATAACTACTATTCACATCACTAGATAAATACCGTTTAGTTGAGTACAGCAATTGCAAATACATTATAATATTATTTTCATTTATATCGCGTTTATAAAAGTCAGTTTCAGGGATATTTTTTCGAATATCAGTATCACAAATACAATATACCGGGAAGTGGTCAGAAATGTCAGTTAATAATATACTAGAGTAAATATGGCAAGAGTCATTTGTAATAATATTATCTAATAACGATAAGGACCTGTCAGTAACACGAGTCGGTTCATTTATCAAAGGAATCATTATCAAAGAATGTAACATTAAAATGGATTTAAAAAAAATCGTTAACATATTGCACCTTCCCAACATTTAAAAAATCAATATTAGAATCGCCCATTAAATAGAATAATTTCTTTTCCACATTTACAATATTAAAGGGGTAGTACAGTTTTGGTAAGGCTGAACTTTAGTAACCAACCCTGGACAGTTACTTGATAAACTAATGGTTATAACTCCACCATGCTCGAAAGGTATACAAAATTACAAACGACTTAATAAAACGCCTGTTATCATTCAAAAAGAGCCATTTAAACACAAGAGGACGCTTTTCTAAAAAGGCATTGGTTTCAACCATTTTCATACAAAATTAGTGGAATGATGATTAGATAGAGAGATCATCAACAACTATTCAAAAAATGATTTTGAAATTTTTTTTAAAAGTGCAAGCATTTTAAAAATATTTTGTTGAAAAAAAATCATCTAATTATTTGGGCCCCAAATAATTATCAGATCAAATAGATTTATTGATATTCCAGCCGTTTCTGGGTCGATTTTAACCAAATAAAGTTTATTCTGCCATTAAAATTGCATGTTCTCCCAATTCCGACACTCAGATTTTGATTACCTCACAACAAAATTGTGATGTGCAGCGCCCTCTCTACCAAAACTAAACTGCCCCTTTAAAAACATTATCGAGATATATTAAAAAATCATCCACTGGTTGGCTGGGTGGCCTATACATAACACATATTAATTTGTTTAAAATGTTCCATTTCAATAAAAAAAAAAAATTCTAAAAATGATTCATTAATATCCAAATCAGTGCGGCGTTTAAAATTAATGTCCTTACAAATACAAATACAACACCTCCTCCACGTCCAAGTCTTCTATTATTTCCCACAAATTCATAATTGTCTAAATCGCGCAGAGAATATTGCGAATTTTCATCCCTTAGCCATGTTTCTGAAACACCAATGATTGAAACTTGCATACGTTATGACATCATAGGAACAGACAATGCATCAAAATTATGTTGGAGACTTCTACAATTGATAATGATAATTTGTTATTGACATCATTATCAGGCAATTTCTGTGATACAAATGTATTGAACTCATCTGGTGTAACTGAGTGAAGTTATCCCGTTGGAATCCCAATTTTCTTTGCTCACTTTTAATCACAATATATTCTTGGTCAGTTTCTCTATATGTTTGAATTAATTATTATAAAAAGCTGTATCGCCTCGGCGATCCCTCGCATTTATCCCCAAGTTGATTTTAATCCGCTTCGGGTTTATGTCAGGTTTATAAAGCTTCTGACTACTTGAGCAAAGTTGAATTAAGGGGTTTCTGGGAAGAACGCTGTCGTAGGGTTTTCTATAGCTCAGTCGGTAGAGCACCGGTCTAGCAATCCGGAGGTCTCGGGTTCGAATCCCGTTGGAATCCCATTTTTCTTTGCTCACTTTTAATCACAATATATTCTTGGTCAGTTTCTCTATATGTTTGAATTAATTGAGTGAAGTTATTAGTACTTTGAGGATCTGATGGTGACAACAATTCTCTCAAGGTTGATACATATACATGTTTTTCATTGAGCCATTGTACAAATCGAGCACGACAAGACATTACAAAAACACACAAATCAAAGGAATATGAATTATACACTTAAAACAAAGTAATACAAAACAAAATAAGTATGTACAAAATGTATAAAAGAACTTTAATGGATAAAACGTAAAAAAAGGTATTGTATGTCTAGAGTATATTATAATGGTAGCAGATGTATAATTAAAGGGTTAGTTTCCCCAAGTACTAAATGTGGATTAAATGAAAGGAGAACAATTTAAGAAGCCCAATAGTGAAAGTTTGAGCAAATTTAGAATTTCAATTAAAAAGTTATGATTCCGGTAAGTTTTGTTTGCCGCCCTCTCTAGATGGCAATTTGCCAAGGTCTCTGATGCCATAGTAGAACAACCTTCACCTGACTTTGTACACATACTTGTAATATTTTTAAATTTTTCTTGGATTTCACTGGACCAGTTGAGGAAGTTTTACATTAAATGCATGCCCATTTACCTCTTCTCTAACATATCTGAGAATGAGAGTAGATGGACGATGCTTTTTCATGAAAAGTGACGTTTTGTGAAGTTTTGTTGTACAGTTCCAATGGGAGTTGTTCATCTGTGACATCACAGATTTGGCAAAGAGCCGATTATAAGGGCAGCAAACAATATTTTGATCAAAACTTTGAAAAATCATAATTCTTGATTGGATTACCAAAATCTGTTCAAATGTATCTAAAAGGTATCTAAAATTGTTCCCTTTTCACCCAACCTGCTTAAAAGCTTGTAGACACTTCCCCTTTAACAATGCAATAATACATTACTGTATACTTTTAAAATAAGGCATACATATTATTCATATTATTGCGAATCTGTTTCCGCACACTCTTACCGTATGATGCCTTCACCGAGACGACGATCCGTCCGTCCATCGACCAGGCTGCCTCTACCTTACTGTTCTCTTTCTTGCTGGCGATGAAGGCATCATGTAAGAGAGTGCGATTGGCACCAGTCATGTCCTCGCAGATGCTTATCCCGCTTCCTTTAAGATGTTTCCGGTTGACGATCAGCCGCTGTCGATGTTGATATGATCTCAGCTTCACGATGATGGTCGCTGGTTTGGGCCGTGATCCTGGATGGATTCCTTCTTCGAACGAGGTGACATCGGTCGATGTCTTCCGGCTTTAAGGTGATGCGCAGTTTCTATTGCACAATCTTGCAGACAGTTGTAGTGGTGTCTTCTTGAGGAGATTCAGGGATACCAAACACCCGGATGCAGTTTCGGCGAGAATATTGTTCCTGGTCATTCAGCTCTGATTGCAGCTTCTTGATGAGGTTTTGCTGCCCCTCAGAATTTGTCTTCAGGATGGTGTTTTGATGCTCAGTAGAATCGAGCTTTTGTTGTAGCTCAAAGATAAGCCCGTCTTGTTTCTCCATTCTCTGAATGATGTCATTGTATTAGGCTTCCATTGAATGGGCCACTAGCTCCTTTATTACTTTGAGAATGTCTTCATCCTGGGTGTCCTTGATGAGGGCCTTTGTTGACCTTGTATCCGGCATGGTGAGTGTGTGAAAGGCAGATCAGATTACAATACAAAGTGTCCACGGGCTATCACTAGACAGCTTATACTACACACACAGAATGAAGAGGGTTACTGTGGTAGATACAAACAGTCACTACAAATTGCACACATACAAATCTGTAGATGGGACTGTTACATTAGTAGAGATATAACTCCCAGAGTAGTTCAATAATATAAGCCGGCAAATCAAGGCAAGAAACGTCAAATACACAGCATAAAAGTCAAAAATATTAATGTAATGTTTCTCCAGACATCCAGTGGAGCATTCAGATACAGTATTACATGTCCCGTACAAAAGAAAAGCAGGTTTTAACAAGAAAAATAGCAGAGCAACATTTCACACTGCCACACACAATGTATCACCTAATTTCACGTATTTCACATATCAATATTGAGAAAGCTCCTTTTGAATGATAACAGGCTTTTCACTTAGTCATTTGTAATGTTGTATTCCTTTCGAGCATGGCGGATTTTTAACTATTAGTTTGTAATATGTGCAGGCTTCGGTTACTATATTTTATTTAAAATGGTTGAAACCGATACTACAGAGCGTGTAAAAAAAAAGGTAATCGAAGTTCAAAGGTCAATTATTTCAAAACTAGATATGTTCACACCTTAAATGAGATATGGATGTAAAGAGTAACTCCTTAGCTTTAATTTTCTGAATCAACAATGTCACTCATCGCTCAGTTCTTTGCCGTTGAATATGACAGGTGCAAAACCCACTTTTCGCAAGTTTGGGCTTATGAATGGATTCTTTAAAAATGAGTGGTGTCACATAATACTTAGGGATTGGTTATCATTTTGGTGCTAAAACATCCACTTCGTGTCGATTGCGGCCCTGCAAATCATCCAGAACCTTGTTATTTAAATATCCAAACATTAAGAGGTCCACAAAAATTAATTAGATGACCTTGGTGGCCATTTCATTTCATTTGTTATCGCAATGACCCTTTCCCCACTGTCAGAGCTCCCCTAGTCCATTTGACAGCGACACGGTGATGGGTTTGAGCACTGTCCTGAATCTGTCTAAATACTCCTCGCACCTGTTGCCTAATGTGTTCCTCCAACTGAGGTATTATCTAAATGTACATGTTACCAGTTAAAGTTTATTTCTTTGAAGAAAAATGGCCCAATCACTTGACCTTCCTAAGTTTCTAATCCAAGTTGTCCATTTTTAACGAATGATATCAACATAAGGATTTACTTCTGGTGGATGGCAGGCCAGCGCATGTTCATGTTCAAGTAAAATGTACATAATCATGCATGATATCGGTGAATGTATTCAGCTAAACGATTCATTAACTCGCATTCCCAACACAAATTATTCAAATCGATGTTTTCATTAAAGTGTACTTTCAAGCTTTCATTCATTAGCCGAAACTTGCAAAACGTGTGTTTTCGACGTGTCACCTTCAACAACAGAGAACTCAGCGATGCGTGACAATTACTGATCCAGGAAAGGTATCATATTAAAGCTGAATAACTACTCTTTACATCTATGTCTGGTTGAAATTATGAGAATGTATCATGTGTTGAGAGAGCGCTCTCATAAGTAATAACGGCTCCTTTTGAAAGATAACAGGCTTTTTACTTAGTCATTTGTAATGTTGTATTCTTTTCGAGTATGGCGGAGTTTTAACTATTAGTTTGCAACGTAATGATGCAGGCTTCGGTTACTAAAATTCAGTTTGCCAAAGCTGTACTCTCTTTACCAGAACCCAACTATCCCTGACTTCATTTTCTCAACATTGAAACAGGTTACTTTTTCCAACTTTGTGCACTTGCCTATACCGTTCGGAATAAATCTGGGGCCCTAGATTTATTCGATTATATAAAAACAAATATTCAAAATGCTTACACTTGTTCATAACATTTTCAAAAGAAGTTTTCATATAGTTAAATTCTTAATGATCTATCTATTTCAAGGGATCTATTAACTTTGTTAACAAATGCAAAAAGTAATGCGTGGTTAATACAATGTGTATCGGTGTAATCTGATGTCCAAACAGCAATGTATACACAATTTAAGTTAATCTGGTGTTATTTCGCTGAGAATTTTGCGAAAATGCAAAGTTATATTCATTTACACTGAAAAGGTCCAGTAAATAATTCTATATCCGAACTTCACTTCAAGCGTAGATATATTTTGAACGAAAAGGAAATTAGGAGAAAAAAACGCATCCTGTCCCATGCTTGAAACCGCTAGACTTCCAGTTGGATTTTAACGATGTTACTTAATCCATTTAATCATAATTTGAACAAAACATCACATGCACTATTTTGTTTTATCAAACACGGTATAAAACATTGAGCTTTCAGAGAGCGCTCTTTTGAGTTTTAATGGATCTTTTTGAATGATAGCATGCTTTTTACTAAACATTGTTTGCAATCCTTCACACGTTTTAATCATTGCGGAGTTATAGCTATTAGTCTTTATGGTGCGAATTTAGTTACTAAAATTTTGTTTGTGTGACCAAAACTGTACTAGCCCTTTTAATAATGTAGGCTACTTACTCAATTCACTCATTTGGAAAGTGGATATAGCGCCTTTTAGAACTCATCCCTTCAATCGTAGATATCAAGAGACTGGAAACTTACCATCTTCAGCGTGAGCGACGTTAAGATGCAATAGCAATATGACCACCGAAAGGAGCGCTGCAACCGCAGTACCCATCCTTATTAAGTCGTTGTATCCCAAAGATGTTGACATTCAAAATGAGTTAGCGTGGTTCACGTGGCTCCGGGACACACACAGGTTAATTATTAACCACCGTCTTGAAAGTTGCACCCATAGGTGAATAACAAATCTCTGTCGACACACGATTGATATATCCACAAGTCTTTAGACCTTCAAAGTATATTTAAGATTCACCAGCAAATTACCGCTTATCTCTAATTTTCAATCGAGCTCGAAATTACGGTTTTATTATTTACGTTCAATAATCATAATAGTTTAGTCCGCAAAAGCGAACAACAGTTTAAATCGCTTTTCTCACTCGAATTAATGCTCAGATTTGCGGTTTAAGAATCGGGACTTGTAAGGATATCAGTTACGCGACATCCAACGCGCATGAAGAGTCACTTGGCCACTATCACTCGCTCATCTGTCACAATTCTCAACTGTTCACCATCCTGTACCGGACAGTGTTTATCAATCGGCTGAGCCATGGTTGCCTGAGCGATGGGCGGTCGTGGGGGCGGAACCTTGGAGTGGCATGACGACACTTTACGTGCTGGCCCCGTAATTTTAGAAAGAGATACAATCGATTGCAAGTTACAATTAATTGTCAGTAAGGTCATGTGTTCTGCATGCGCGAATCTGATTGGCTGAATGGAGCAAATTCGCTGACTCATAACTTACAATCGTTGGTATCTCTTTCTGCAACTGGGCCCTAGTCTACGTCTACTAGAGACTGTTCAGACCGAAGAGTCACGAACGATGTATCTTCACTTTATAGGCCTACTTAATGTATTAAACTTACACCTTTCTATTAATGTAAACGATTATGTTGATCTATTGATATACAGTATCAATCTATACAGTTTAATTTTAATGTTAATTTATAAACTAAGTGTTACATATATTTTGCATTATGTTTGGTATTGTTATTGCACTAGCTTTACTCCTATGCCGACTGTTATATGCGAGTGTCTCGTGTTATGTCTCTCCTTTTTCGTTGGCAGAATTTGCATAATAAAGTGATGAAGTGATAAAGGATGTTAGGGTTAGGGTAGCTCCGGGGGTGGGGAGGGGGGGGGGGGGGAGGGGGGGGGGGTCAGTCCCAACATGATGCTACGCACCCGCATCCAAAAAAAAGCGTCGAAAGGGTATTATTTTCAGCTATACGGCGTCGTCGACGTTTTCAGCACTCATTCAAAAAACCAAAAAAGTACCTTTTAGAGGGGGGAAATCCCGGCTTTGATTCAGGTTTATAGCTTTAAATATGTGCCTTTATTGATATACCACACTCTTTTTTTCAAAGAAATCCTTAAGTTGGGGAAAAAAGGTAAATTTCATGCAACTTTTTTGCTTTATTGGGTCATTCTTCGATAAGTGTATAGTTTTGCGTCCCGCTATTTTGGTGTCGCATAGAAAAAAAATTAAAGCTTTTTTGTTGTTATCTCTTTGTGTTGACTTACAAGTAAGTAAAAAATCAACTAATACCAAAAAAAGTAAAGTGATAACTCTTATACTTTTTTTTAATTATTTTTTTTTAATGTTCCACCCCCCTCAAACTCGCATGTCCCGATGGCATCATGTAAAAATATCATAATATAGCATTTCAAAAAAGATGCATATTTTTTGTCCTAATATACCTTAATACATTCAATGTTATGAGTTGACTACGAATACCAATATTAAATACGCCCACATGCAACGATTAAAAAAAAAAAGAAAAAAGTAATCTGTTTTGTGTGTCCCGATATTTTGCGTCATCTCCGTCACGCATTTTGAGTCCGTCATCTACGGTACAAAAATATGCTAAATTTGAGTGATCGTGGTGGCAACATGTCGGGTGACTAGGTAGTAGAAAGAAGAGACACGTTTTTTCCCCGGTCTATAGGTAAGTAACATTGTTTTTTTGAGATCTTTGTCAAAAACCAGGTCCGTACCTTTATTAAGCGTCATCTCCGAACGCTTGATATTAGCTAGATAAAGATATTAGATTGAATTTCTAATCATTTGTATGAATGTTCCCGCGGAACAACTATACAACACTATCGCTTATTTGTATTGCATACATTGCTATAAGCTATCAGCGATTTAAATGTGTCTGAATGTCATCTCCGTCACGCATCATCTCCGTCACGTTTTTTTCGTGACGGAGATGATGATTATCATCTCCGAACGATTGATATTAGCTAGATAAAGATGTTAGATTGAATTTCTAATCATTTGTATGAATGTGCCCACGGAACAACCATACATCACTATCGCTCATTTGTATTAAATACATTGCCATTAGCTATCGTCGCTTTAAATGAGTCTGATAGTCATCTCCGTCACGCGTCATCTTTGTCACGGCTCTTTTGTGACTGAGATGTTGAGTTTTAGTTGGATTGTCAACTCAGTTAATTGACACACAATGTTGTTCACAATTGACAAATATTTTATGACAAAGCTTAGTTTGCATGAATTTTAGATTATTATATAACATATGATTATAATGTATTGAATATGGAAAATACTGCTGAAAACTGCTTGTCTACTAAAAAATCGCCAATGTGGTAAAATGAGAGTCGTATACAGCCTAGCTTTCGATCCTAGCAGAATCTTCGTCAGGGCACAAATGACAGTTAGTACAGAAAAAACACAGAATATATACCAACATAAACACATGTATGGAAGGGGGGCTGGAAAGAGGAAAGGAGGCGGAGACACACACAATGAAAGCAACTGTGAGTGGGTGAGTGTCAGTGTTTAGTATGAAGATAATTATCATTTCTTTTATTTCAATCACGTTGATTAACGCTTTTGATAAAAGTACAATTGTCCTAGCTGAGAACGTCCGCATGCAGGACCCGTGAGAACATTCCGGAGATTGAACTTTGAGCCGAGCGAGTTCAAATTCCATGAATTCTGTACTACGTGTGTAAACATACACGGGTGCGAATATCTCGAACGGATCATTCATTACTGCGACAAATGTATGGCAGACCATTCAGTATTCGGTGATAAAATATGAACTCAATATTCGTTTTTTTCACTAGATAAACAGTGTTCGTTTTCTTTCAAACTTTCACAAATCGTTCAATTGTATTTTACAATGATATTGATATAGGATTGAAGTCTCAAATGTCATTTTGTGCAATATCTGACACTTTACAGGTATGACTTTAATGATAACCTCTTATTTATTTTTACACATTTTTGTTCTAACTACCATAGGATATTTTGGCAAGACGAAATCGTGAAACGATTCTTGGTTATGAAATTTTGGGCAATTGCTTAGGGGGGTAGTTATTTTTTGTGTTCGGTTTAGAATGATCCCCCTTGACCATTTTGACATAATTTAACCAATTATTGATTTGGACATTGCATTCTAATGAAAGAGAGTGTACAAGGTCGTTTATTTCCAATTTAGTATCTGGTAGAAAATCAATATTCTCCTTTCTTTTGATATTCAGTTAATATTACGTCAGTGATTTGTATAATATATACGAAAAGGGGAAATAACTACAGAGATTCAGCACAAGAAAAAGAGAGTGATAAACATACGGCGAGCGAGGAGAGGGGACGGATACAGGACCGGAGCGAGGGGGAGCGTTGGGGTGCGTGTGCACCTCCAACAATTCAGAAAGGTATAATTGTTGTCAGTCCCGGATCTACTTTTTACCGATCGCGAGTCCACTTTTTACCGCTTACACGACTCGGTCCCGTTTTTTGTAAACTACGCACCCTCCATTGAAATATATTCTGGCTACGGTCCTAACATGCTAAAGCGAGAGCTTTGCCGTTTATATAGTCATTTGCCCAAATATCAGTTTCCACATTATGAGCGAAACCTAAAAAGGAAAATGATATTACGATTGAACTGCCTGAATGCTGAATATGATGGAATTGTTATGATTTATATTGCCCCAACATTGCATGATTTGGCTAGAAAATTATTTTGTTCTTGCCTAAATGTATTAGTATTCATTTGTTTTATTATTATTAGTATTATTATTATTATTTATTTATTTTATTTATTTATTTATTTATATATATTTTTTTTTTTTTGGGGGGGGGGGGGGGCCGAATATG